>JAINUV010000239.1:0-188233 GCA_020205505.1 Panax japonicus | reverse complement strand
TTAATAATTAAAAACTATTTTTTTCTATTTATTAAATAATTTTCGGAAATAAATAATAATAAACCGTCGCAATAGGCCTTTAGCGACAAAAAGCGTCGCTGTTGGTGTTCTTGAGCTCAAGAACACTGACAGCTTCGTGATCAACATGCCATGTTTGACCATGTATAACTTTCTGTACAAATTATTTCTAGGAGATATAACACATACATCTTGTAGATCTCATGTAATACTACAATTAACAACAAATCATGGCTAAAAAACATCAGATCTAAGAGTTATTAGCCATCAAAGTAGCTTGTCAGAGATGTTCTTCACGAAGAACAGCTCGAGGTGCCTACTTTGGACCTCTATAACTTGCAATCCGTGTAATGTTTGTGTGATCTATCAATTTCCGTGTGTAGACCTCATGTAGGAATACAACTATAACACTTAACAATCGTCCTAATACAAATAACAATCAAGCAGATATAGTATGGTCAAACGTTGTCATAAAAATCGACACTTAGAAATTCTGGGCTGTCCCAGAATTTGTCTGGTCAATGCCGGTCAACTCACTTGACCTAAATAACTTTTGATCCAAATATATATAAGAACTGATTCTTTTGGAGATTAAATACCATGTTACAGAATACATATAACAACTTTTAAACAACACAAATCATGATCTAGAAAAGAGTCATAAGCCCTGACATTTGATGAAAAATCACAGATTAGGTTTTTTTTTCACTTGCTTAAAACTTCAAATTCGTGCACTTTGATGTTATGGGTCTTTGATTTATCACCCAGATCATCAATTGACACCTTATTACACATATTTAACAAATCAATTTCAACAATTAACAAAGAATCAAAGGATTTCAAGATTTTGAGATTTTATACCTTTATGCTTTGATTTATTGATTTTTGGCTTCCGATCTGTTGTTTGTGATCGTGGGGCTGTGATTTAGGACTGATATAGAAATAAATTTCGTTGGCTTTGTGGAGAGAAAAGTGAGTTGGAGTCTTGTAAGAAAATGAGCCAAATAGAAAAACTTTCTCTCTTGATCTATTTATAAAACAATTGTGCAATGTATTTGGCTGGATTGCTGGAGATTACTGAGATTTAAGGCACATGGGGTGGTTGGATTTGGTCACCAACTTCCCCTATTGTCAAACCTATTATTTAGCCAAAATCATACACTTAGGGGCAAAAATGTCATTTGGTAATTCAATTAAATGGTATTCTAGTCATTTGGCAAATCCTAGGGTTTAGATTTTGAAGCCATCTAGGGCTTAGATCATTTAGGGTTTATAAATAATTTATATAATTTCCATAATTAGGATTTGCACAAAAAAATATAATAAATAAAATAATAAATTTTAGTTTCTAAAATACAAAATTAGGGTTTCTTAGTTAATTAAGTTTTTAATTAATTAACACCTTACTAATTAGGTTTAAGATACACTAATTAGTATTAAGCTTTCCAAATTAACAATTAGGGTTTACAATTTAAATAATTTAGGGTTTATAAAATAAATATTAGGGTTTCTAGAAATTATTATTTCTAAATATTAATTAGGGTTACCTAATCAATATAAATATTATATAATACATAACATGCATGCACCATATCACACAGTTATAGAACAGTGTCGAACTCAACCTGAGTTTTGAATTAGGATTTTTCATTTAACAATTAGCTAATTATTATTTAAGGTTCTAATTTAAGAAATTAGGGTTTTAAATTATTAATTAGGGTTTTCAAATTTAAACTTAGGGTTTCCTAAGAAGCATATCATGAAGTAACAAACAACATATAGCATATAACTCAGATATTTAATTATCTTAAATTTACCCTTTAAATTAAAAATAGGGTAAAATCAATTAATGCTAGGGTTTTAAATACTGTACCATTATACATCCTAATTGACCAACCATTGTCAATCTACATACAGAAATACAATACATGTTCATAGCACTGAAAAATCAAAATATTATAATATTAAAATATTATTATCATTCCTTAATTCAGACCCATAATTAGGGTTGATAGTAATATAATAAACGTTCCACACATTAACATTACACATAATCATACATATCTATAATACTGACAAATAATAATATAATATTATTATTCTCATTCCTTGATCAAACCCAGAACTAGGGTTTGGATTTCATATCTGATTTATCTGCCATAATTAACCTTATAATTAAGTAAAAATAATTTACTTAATATCTTAAACAAAAATTCATATAATAAAATAAGTATTATAAAAATTCTATAATCATATCATATGTTATTCGATTAATATAATTATCACATTTTCATGGAAAATAAACATTAAAACATTTTACTATAAAACTAATTATTATTAGAATATAATTTATAATGAGCAATAATTCTAGAATAAATTATTCATAACCATTCATGTAATGAATATATTATAATTCATCACAAAAATTACATACATAATACCTTTCACGCATTCTTACTTTTAAAATAAATAATTATTCTAAAATCATTTCCAATATTATTTAAATAATATAAGATTATATTTCCTTGAAAAATAATTAATAAAACATTTCCAATAAGGAATTAATTAGTATAAAAATTATAATTGATAATAATCAATATTCTAAAATAAATTTATATGCAATACTTAATGTAATAAATAATTTTATTTATCACACATATAATTATAATTACACATTACCTTGACACATATCATTCATATTTATTTTAATAAATAAAAAAAAAATTATACGCAAAATTTATGATTTATTTATATAGAAAATATCGGGTTGTCACAGTTGATGGATCTCTAATTCATCAAAATGACCTTTATATACTCCACTTATCCAACCACGATCCTTTTTAACTCCACTTGTCAAATAACCTCCAATTGAGCAGTCAAACCCTTGGTCAACGCGCGTCCGGTCACAAAAACCATGACCCATCGCCCAGGCGCTGGGATTTACTCTAGCAGTAGTTCCCCGGTGCTGTAAGCTGCTTTAATTATCAAATGCCATTCTCTGCTCCAAACTTCCTCAATTGTCCCTCCAACTCCCGAATCTTGCAAAATAACAACTAAACACAGTAAAAATGAATCTAAAATGCCTTGAAAATATAATAATTTAAGGTCCAAATATATCCGATTCATGAGTATATACCCAATCATCACCTAATATAGAATTAGGTTACATTAGTTTTTTAACGCTACTCGATTCATTATAAATACCTATATGTTCAAAGATATCTATATATATATATATATATATATATATATATATATCACATTAGTAGTGATAACAATACTCAACTACACAAATTATTCACGTTCGGTCTAAGTTTGATATGATTTCAGTATCCTAAAACCTTACCAGATATTTAATAAGCTAATATCACAGTTAAACTTTAATTATAAGCTTTATTATAATTTTAGATGAATTTATATATCATTTATAATAATTTCTGGAAGCTTATAATAATTTTAAGTATTTATTTATCTATTAAAATGATTTTTAAATTATTTATTAATATTTTTACATATTAATATTCACTTAGAATATTTTTAAAACCTTTTTTATTATTTTTAATATTTATAACCACTTAATATAATTTTAAATTGTTAATATCATTTTTAGATTATTATTTATTATTTATAAATGATTTATCTAATTGATTTATTAATAACTTAATTATTAATAATATTTAAATAAATAAAATATTTATTGAATTTATACCCTAAATATTAAAAGTTAATATTATAACTTAGAATAATTTTAAAACTATTTTTATAATTATTTATTAATTATTTCTAATTTATTTAATTAATTTTTGTTTACTGTCTATCGCTAAACAGTTTGGTCAAGGCTTAGAGGTCACTTGACCTTGATCCAACTCCCTACTGTTATGATTCTGGGTTTGTAAATGTATAGGTTTTGTAGTACTCATGTAGTAGTACAACAACATACCAAGTTCAGGCTCTAACCTTCATATAACAAGAAGTTATAGAGGCTCAAAGTCACTATCAGAGTTGTTCTTGGGTTTCTAAGTAACCCAGAACAGGGTCATGGTTGGTCAACGCTTTTGTGGCTCTTTCAATCTATGTGATAGATATGTATTTTGATTGATGTAGTTTGTAGTCTATATACGAAAGTACATAGATGATACACTGGTTGGACTGAATAAGACCCTAGGGTGCAGATTTAGATTGGTCAAGTACAACCAGAGGTTGTTCTTGGTGTTCATCAGGTGTCTGGGTTTTTCAGAAAATTCAATCATGCTCAATCAACGATATTTGACCATTAATTCTAGTAAACCTATGAATTAATTAAGAGTATAAGTGTTATAGATATGTAGTATGTATGTCAGGGTATCATTACATAACTCTTAGACATCCTAACAACAAATAGAAAGCAATTTAAAGGCCAATCAAGTACCCGGTTCATACAGTTCTTGAGATTCTGGGTAACCCAAAATCAGAACTTCGTGGTCGGTCAACGACTTTTGACCACTTATATCTTGCAATATGTGAATCGAATAGACCTAATTCCTCTTTAGATTACTAATCTCATGTAATACTACAACTAACATACAATTAACAGGCCTAGATATAACATACAAGGATCTATAGGCTCTGACATTCGACTGTCAGACCTATTTTTCCAGATTTTCAAGATTACTTAAAACATCATTTTGATGCATCTAGATTTATGAAATATGATCTATCAACTTAGAATACTTACTAACATGTTATTACACATATTTAACAAACTAAACTACAGATTCAACATAGCATTAAAGATCTAAGGTAAAATTAGGTTTGCACCTTTCTTGAGTGATTTGATTTTGACTTCTGATTCTGATCTTGCTATCACCAGGGATTATTTAGGTATGAAATATGAGTATATAAGAATTTGGAAATTCGTGGGTTAGGCCTAAGGTTGAGCTTCTATTTATAGACTTTAGCAACTTAGGTTTTTTAGGCATTTTTACCTACTTGCCTCCCTTAATATCTGATCGTGTTAACTTGTGCTGCTTAGGAGTTGATACATGGTTATGTGCTACCTTGGGACTTGCTTTGGTGACATGCATCCTACTTGTGAGTTAGTTTACCAATTCTAGTAACTTATTATTCCTTAATCCTTCTTAATATTGATTAGTTTTTGGATTTTATGATTAGGGTTACTTAATGATGTTTATTAACACCTAATAGAAATTTAATAACCTTGGTTACGATTTAAGATAACCTAACTACGGTTAATTCTAACTAATTATGTTAGGGTTACAAATTTAGGGCTAGGGTTATAAATCTAGGGTTAGAGTTTCCTAATTTAGATATTAGGGTTCCTAACCTAGGTTTTTACACAAATCCTACTAAGCAAGACAAAGCTTTTTGTCAGTGTAAGCACAAAAAAGAAGCTTGTCAAAACACATATAACGAAAATTCTATTTTCAGAAGAAATATTTTAAGCATGACGTGTCAATCATGTAAAATTTTGGAAAAAAAATTATTTGACCTAATTTCTACTACAGAGTATATAATAACATAATAAAAATTCAGAACAGAGAGATTTTATTTAATATCACAGAATTTACATAACTGAGTCTTATTAGGGTTTTTAGGGTTTCACAGAAAATCCATCTGCCCTAACATGTAGATATTATTAGTTGCTTACTTTTGTTGCACAGTACTATAAGTTACTTTTGTCATGCTTTTGTTAATGCTTTGTATGATCAAACAATCTCATATATTAAGTAAAAGCATTTTGTTTTTAGGACTCCATAGTTGGGTTTGTCTAGCCTTGCTAATGGAATGCCAAATCTCCATAATGACTACAACTTTGATGTAGAGTTGGACTTTAAGTTGATGGGGATTGAGCAAGAAAGGATAGAGGACTATGAGGTGTCTGAGGAGATTAAAGAATGGTTAGAAGATAAACCCAAATCAAATCTTAATCAAACCACCCTCTGTCAATATCGGAACCTCAGAAAACCCTAATGAAATCCAGATAGGCATGGACCTTACCCCAAGCAAAAAAAAAACCTGATTACTCTACTAGCTCAGTTCGAGGATGTGTTTTCATGGTCACATTAGGACATGATCGGTTTGTCTACTAATATTGTCATTCATCACCTGCCTATTAAAGAAGGATTCGAGCTAGTCAACCAGAAACTCAAGCGACTGAAAACCTGAGTGGAGTCTGTAAGTCAAAGAAGAAATTGTTAAACAATTCAAAGTCGGCATCATCATGGTATCATCCTACACTGAGTGACTATCCAATATAGTTCATGTGCCTAAGCCCGGAGGGGAAGGTGAGAGTATGCGTGGATTATAGGGATTTGAACAAATCTTGTCTCAAAGATAATTTCCCTGTACCTTTTATCTACATACAAATAGACAACACGACTTAGTATGGCATGTAATTATTTGTTGACTGCTTCAATGGGTACCATCAGATCATGGTTGCTGAAGAGGACAGGGAGAAAATGTTAGGTTTGTAATATACATGAACGTAATCATATTGCACAAAATAAGTGGAAGTATGGAAAATTAGATTTTTAAAATTTTACAAACCATATACCCTGATCATCCTTTATGCACAAATATTAATTAAACAAAAAGAAGAAGAATAAGAATTATACCCTTGAAGATTCGAGCTTCCTCAGGTACTAGTTCACCTCCAAATTCTTTTCGCGTTTAACTTGAATCCAACGAGTTTGGTTCCTTCCTTTGATCAATGTCAGCCACCCAAATATTTGGCCTCTAGAGGTGGTCCACCAAAGAAGAAGAAAGATTCAAGAAGATGGGTGTTTGGCAAAACTCTAGTTTTTTTATCTCTCATAGAAAGGGTGTACTCTCCCAACTATTGAAATTACGTCTGTTGTGAAAAATTCAACAACACCAATCCATAATAAGACTTGTCTTATTTATAGATGTAGGCAACCCTCCTTAACAATTAAGAAATTAGGTTTTATTTTAATTAATTAAACTCCTTAAATTAATTAGGCTCCCAATCTTATTAGGAATAATTAATTAAATTCTTTTAATTAATTAGCTCCTAATCTTATTAGGATATATAAGAGTAATTTTATTAATTAATTTCCAAACTCCTTTAGGAATTAAATAATAATAATAGTAGTAATAATAATAATAAGACTCCTCTTATTAATTTATATTTAATATTTCCAAATATATTAAATAATAAATATTAAGCTATTTAATTTATTCTATCACCATAGATTAAATTAAATATACTTAACTTATTATTACGATTATGTCATTTGCTTCTTAAATAATTATTCTTTCTTTTATGGTGTGACCCTTTAGGTTCTCCAATTAAATCGGTTGTGAATAAATTAATTAGAACAATTCTAATCTTACTTAAATAAATAAATTAAACTATTAATTTATTTAAATAAATAATATTTATTCTACAATAGGGATAAGTCTCCCTAGCGATTAACGACTTTTCAGATTATATAGATTTCAACATTAATCATAAAATAACCTTTGAGTAAATAGTTACCGTATAATTCAATCTTCCACCATACAATGTCTCAATTAAATATAAGACATGGAATTACTATCAAGTCTTATTTTATTTAATTATATGTATTTCGACTCTTAAATGCACAACTCCAATAATAAAATTTAAAACTCCTTTCTAATTTCATTCTGCCTTGGCCAAGGACTACTGGGTTGTCGTTTATCGAATCACATAGGACATTTCTCTTCTTTTACTAGAAGCGATGGATTCTTTATTGATCATACATTATCTCCATGTACGACTTATTATACCCAAGCATACCCTTTGATATACCCTAAGGGTCTTAAGAAATAAGTCAAAGTATAATTCATCATACATAAGATACAATGATGATCTCTAGTCCAAGGATCACTTGTACTACTATCACTACAGGAATTCTTATTGACAGGCAAGTAAAACTCCATTAGGTATTCCTTAGCGAGCCATGTTCAGTGAACTTATTCTCTAATAAGCACCTACATACTTGCTTTAATGTCTCTACACAAATGATCATGAGATCAACCATCCTCGTCCAATGAGCAAGTAACGTATGTACCAATCTATCCGGGTTCACTAATCCCCAATTTAGTAATCCAACGATTAGGAACTATTTTAGTTTTAAGCCTTCTAAGAATTTAGATCTCATTAGAATGATTATCATCATTATTCTAAAAGCTTTACTTAAAAATATGGGTTTATCATATATTATAAAGCAACATCATGTAGATAATTAAAAGCCTTTAATAAATTAATACTTTTTATTAATAAATGAATAAGATTGTTACAAAGTATATGTTTTATCATCAAACATGATTGTCTTGTGTGCATACTACTTTCAATCTCCCACTTGCACTAAAGTCAATCGTCATGGTATCTCATACCCTTCTTCTCTAAGTAACGATTATCCTGCTGTTGGATAAGCTTTAGTTAATGGATATGTAATGTTGTTCTTGAGAGTCCACTATCTCTATAGTGATTTCCCATCTTTCAATGATTCCTATAATCAAATGAAAGTGCCACAACACATGTTTAGATCTAAGATGAGACTTAGGAACTATTCCTAGTTCTGTAATGAACTTTTCATCCAAACAATCAACTTGCAGCTTCATTTAAAGATATATACTTTGTCTTTATCACTAAACCAGCAACTCTTTGCTATTTGAAACCTTTCCGATTCACTGCACCACCGTTCAAGGTAATGCTTTACCGTAAAGTGGATTTTCTGTCGTCTTGGTCTGTCTGAAAAACTTGAGTCTGTTAAGCCCTCTAGTTTTAATTTAGACCCACAATAAATTTTAATCACAACCTTAGTGCCGTTTAAGTACTTTAAGATATTTTTCACTTTGTTACAGTGATCTTCTCCAGGATATGACCGATAAACATCAGGTCTCGTATATTTCATTGTATACATGATTGTCACTCATGCAATCTCTCTTTTCAGGAGTCTATGGGGACTATTAAGAGAGACTATTAAGAGAGATACACTCCATGGCTCATCAATATAAGACATCGATCTCTTGGATTTTGCCATGTTAAATGACTTTAGCATCAAATGAATATACGTTTCTTGGGTTAATTCGAGCATCCTCTTAAATCTATCTATATAGATTTGTATCCCCAATTAAGATACTCTTCCCAAATCATTCATGGAGAATGTTTAGACAACTTTATCTTTACTGATTGTAGCATTAGTATGTCATTCCTTATCTCCATAGTGTATCAACATATAATATTAGGAATGTCACGGCGCTCCTGCCGACCCTTTTGTACACACTAGGTTTATTCTTATTTGTGATAAAATCAAACTCTTTTGATTTGTTTCACCAAAATAAATGTTCCATTTTTGAGAAGATTGCTTCAATCCATTTCTCTGAGTGTCTACAACTCTTACCTCATCGTATATAACTAGATCATCATCTTCTATGATACATACCTCATCATCATCATCAATGATGAATCCATACCTCTCAGGTATCTTCGATACTATTCCAGATTTACGATTCGGTTGTGGTATAATAGTTCAATTTATAGGTTCATCTTATTTGACTTATTGTGTTTTGTGGTTCTTGAACTCTTCACGATCTATTATTCTCCCACTAGCCCCTTTAATGATAAACACATTTATCTTAGAAGGTAGCGTGTTTCGCAACAAACACCTTTTATTAAGTAGGATTATAGAACATATACCCTAAACTTACTTTAAGATGTTCCACAAATTTGTACTTGTCAAATCTTGTCCCAAGCTTATCCTTTGAAACCTTTTCACATAAGTTGGACAACTCCTTATCTTAACATACTTAAGATTAGGAATCCTCCATGTCCATAACTTTTATGGAGTCTTGGGGCTAGATTTTTAGGTTACCTTTTTCGTAGATATGCAGCCATTTCTAAGGCATAACCCCAGAGGGATAATGAAATGTCGGTAAAATTATTATGGACTGTACCATGTCCAACAAGGTACGATTTTTCCTTTCAGATACATCAATAAATTATTGGGTATCATTAGGCGTCTATTATGAGAAAACCATTTGAAATGATCTAGAAACTTATGGCACAAGTATTCCTTCCTCGATCTAATCAAAGAATCTTAATACTTTTCAAATTAGTTTCAATTTTGAATTCTTTGAACCTTTCAAATAATTTATACTTGTATTTTATTAAATACAAACATTCAACTCTTTGAATGATCATCTCCTTTTCTTATACTAGTTTGTTCAATTTGTAGAATAATTTTTCATACAAGTCAAGTACACAAAATTCATTTAGTAATATTTCAGTTCTATACAAAACATTATTATTATAAATAGAACAACAATTGTTCTTAAATATAATACCAAAGATTTCATTGTCCAACATTAAAATGGAAATAATATTTCCAACGAGAACTCGAATACAATAACAACTTATTGACTTAATAAATTTGCATGTAGGCAGTGCTAAACTATAAGTTCTTATGGCTAATGCAGCAACCTTTGCTTCATTTTCTAGACATGGGATTACTTATCCTTTGTTTAGCTTTTTACTTCTGCTTGGTCCCTTCATAAATCTATATTTATGATAACCAAAGCCGGTATCCAATACCCAAGTAGAACTTTGACTTAAAGAAAAATTTATTTCAATCATGAACAAAAACTATATTTGTAACCGAAGCTTCACTAAGCTTCTTCTGGTTAGCATCTACAAGATACTTCTCGCAGTTTCTTTTCTAGTGTCCAAGCTTATTGTAGTGGAAACAAACTCCTTTGCTATCCTAATCAGTTTTGTTTTTATTATCCTTTATTTTTGCCTTTCTATTTACTTTTTTTGAATCATTCTTCTTTTTAGAAGATCTTTTGGCCCCTGCCGGTAAGACTTGATCTTTCTTGGTTGAAAAATGACTCTCAGCATTTTTAACATATTAAGCAAATCAACGAGGCTGATATCTAGCTTATTCATATGAAAAATTCACAACAATTGTGAGAAGGAGTCCGAGAGTAACTGCAAGATCAAATCTTGGTTCAACTCTCCATCCATGACAAAACATGTTGTCCTAATTGTTCAATTAAATTGATCATGTTTAGGGCATGTGTCTGTACTGTAGTGTCGTTGGTCATTCTAGATCGAAAGAGCTCAACAGATATCTGATATCTATTAGTCCTACTTTTCTCACCATCAACTACTTGACGTGCACGAGTATAATAAGAGCATTCATAGTTTCATGCTGACGCTGAAGCTCGTTACTCATGGATGCGAGCATGAAGCATTGAGCCAACTGTGCATCATCTTGCCACTTTCTAAAAGTAGCAATATCTTTCTCAGAGGCATTGTCTACAACCATTGCACGAAAGACTTATTAAGGACATAAGATAGTTTTTCAGCCATGACAACTATTCTCAATTTCCTTAACCAATCCGTTTAATTCGGTCCGGTTAATTTAGCATCTAATATGCTACGCAGTGATAGTAATTTTAGACATTGTAAAAATTTTGTAAATGAATTTGAAATTAACAACATTTTAGCATACATTCTTTTATTAATTACCAAAATAAATTAGGTCTTATTTTAAATTGGTATCTCCCACTATTTTCTTTAAACTATATTACCCTCAATATATATAGTTTGGTAATATTTAATTAAAGATATGCTAGTGAGAATAAGGATCCCATTTCAAATGTATATAGCATTGTGTGTGCACAACAAACTATATATAAATAAATAGGTAGAAAACTTTTGTCAATTACATTAACTATGCAACTCCTTGTATTTTGCCTCTTAGATCATAATGGTCAAGTGTGTGTACATCCGAACTAAAATTATCTAAGTTAAGTCATACCTAGAACTCCATATATTCAAAAGAAAAACACTGTCCTTGTGTGTGCACAACAAAACAGCATTATTAAATCTATTTATAAGCATTAAATGTGATAAAACAACATCTTAAATATTTAATATTTGCCTTGTGTGTGCACAACAAACTCATATTAAATATTTAATACTCTATTATTTTACCATGCTAGATAGCGACGTTCGATATTCCAAATATCTTTGAACGTTACAACTTAATATAAATCTTTGAGAGATTTGTTATTAATTTGTCTCATCTTGTTTAGCGCGCATGCACATATATATATAAAATACGCGTCATATTAATTAACATGCAAAGCATGTTTGCATAATATATATATATATATATATATATATATATATATATATATATATAGTATAAGCATGCACATATATAATACTATATTATACCCGGATTGATTATGGACTTTATTCTATTTTGGTTCACTAGAGCCACCAAGTGAACCAAAAGGTCAAATCTAGTGTGCAAGAATTAAATTTAAATATAACTATTACATTTAAATCCCAGGCTCCATTACAAATGGGTCTTCAAGCGCTCCTTGCTCCTTGATCTCCAATTCTTCAAAATTAATTCTAACTATTTCTATTACAAAACTATTTAAAATAAATAGAAACCTTGATCAGCAGTCAAGGAAAAGTACATAGGAGGGAGATAGAATTTATATTAAGAAAAAAAATAGAGAAGACGAGGTACGCATACCCCATTTAATAAAATCCATACATTCATGCATCCATCTAAAATAAAATCCAATCAAATTGGTCAATAGTCCATAATTAATCTCATTTATTATGACACACAACTATATATGTATCAATAAATAACATTCATCTCATGAATAATAAACATTCAATATATATATTGATATCATTTAATAGGTAAATTTAGTTAGCATAAAATCTAATTTTGAATCAAAATAAACTCCTTTATTTTAATTCAAATTTAAATCAAAATAAACCTCTTTTATTTTAATTTATCCAATTTTGAATAAAATAAAATATTTTATTTTAATCAAATTCTTTAATCAAAATAAATTCATTTATTTTTATTAATAATGGAATCCAATTCCTTGTCAAAATAAACTCCTTTATTTTGGATAATATGAAATCTTATTACATATCTAAATAAACTCCTTTATTTAAGGAAACACGGATTCTCTTTCTTATTCACAAATAAACTTCTTTATTTTGAATAATATGAAATCTTATTTCATATCTAAATAAACTCCTTTATTTAAGGAAACAATGATTCACTTTCTTATTCATAAATAAACTCCTTTTATTTTTAGAAACATGGAATCCAATTTCAACTCCAATTAGTTATCATGGAATTCAATTACAACTCTAAATATTTAGCATGAAATCCAATTTTAAACGTGGAATTTAATTCCAATTAAAATAAAACTTTTGAATAAACTCTTTTATTCAAACAAACGTGGAATCTAATTCTAATTAAAATAAAACTTTTGAATAAACTCTTTTATTCAAACAAACGTGGAATCCAATTCCAATTAAAATAAACTTTATTTTAATCTAATTTCAAATCAAAATAAACTCCTTTATTTTTAATTTAGAATTACTTTAAAAACATTTAATTTAATTTTAATTAAAGTAAACCTTTTATTTTAATAAAAATTAAAATAAAAAGAATAAAAAAATATATTATTTTTTGGAGACTGGCGTTAAGCTCCAAAATCTATTTTTTTTAGTTCGTGAATTGTGCTTGTTTTTACCCAAAAACATGATTCTATACTAATAATTATGTCCAAAAAATTTGTTCTAAACACATATCAACATACATATCGAATCTGAATAATTAATAATTCGCATAAAGGTTTGACTATGATACCACTATTAGGTTTGTAATATACATGAACACAATCATATTGCACAAAATAAGCAGAAGCATGAAAAATTAGAGTTTTAAAATTTTACACACCATATACCCGGATCATCCTTTATGCACAATTATTAATTAAACGAAAATAAGAAGAAGAAGAAGAAGAAGAAGAATTATGCCCTTGAAGATTCGAGCTTCCTCATGTACTAGTTCACCTCCAAATCATTTGCGCGTTCAACTTGAATCCACTGAGTTTGGTTCCTTCCTTTGATCAATGTTAGCCACCCAAACATTTGGCCTCTAGAGATGATCCACCAAGGAAGAATAAAGATTCAAGAAGATGCGTGTTTGACAAAATTCACTACAAAAAAATGGGCTTTTAGCAACGATTTTTCGGACAACGGCTTATAAAGTCATTGCTAAAAGTATATGTTTAGCAACAAAATTTGTCCTTCGTTGCAGATTGTATCAAGCTTTCACTTTTTACAACGAAATTCATAAGTCATTGCAAAATTTCTTTGCTAATTCATTGGCGGGAAAAAATTTCGTTGGAAATTCGTTGCAAAATTTTCGGCCACTTGATTTTCCGTCATCGTGGGCAACGAAAGTTATTTTTGTTGCTAAAAATGGAGTTTTAACAACGATTTTTCAGGAAACAACTTTATAAGTCGTTGTTAAAAGTGTATGTTTAACAACTAAACTTGTCCTTCGTTGCAGATTATGTCAGGCTTTCACTTTTTGCAACGAAATTCATAAGTCGTTGCAAAATTTGGAAACAAAATTCGTTAGAAATTTGTTGCAAAATTTCTAACAACTTGATTTCTCCTCATCATGGGCAACGAAAGTTTTCCTGTTGCTATATTTCGTTGTCTAATATGGACCACATTCATTGGCAATAATTTTTATTTTCGTTACATATTTTATACAACTTTTTGCAATGACTATTAAAATATTGCCTTAAATTGAGATAATCCCAATAAGCATGTTTTTGTAAGACCATATTCGATATTCGAAGAATTGTCAAAAAAATATTCGTATTTAGTATTTAAAAATTATGTCCAAATGCGGAACATATTCGAACCTGTGACCTATCATTTGGGAACTTTGGTCATTTGACCGCTGGAGCAACACAAGTTATCTGTTAATATCTTGCAAGGATTAATATTTATATCAAAATATGAGATTTCCCCCATATATTCATTTCTTCTCCTTCACTACATACCATTAATATAATCTCAAGAAGTTATATACTACTACTACAATAATAATAATAATAATAATATTAATAATAACAATAATAACAATAATAATAATAATAACAATAATAATAATAATAATAACACTATAATTTCTGCTTATATATGTCAAATACTTACAAAATTATGATATTTATCTTACTTGTTCTTTAATTTATTTATTTTGCCATGGAATATACTATAAGTTATTCTTTTCAATTATCTTCTTCTTTTGCAGCAAATAATTAATGGGCGATCGAACACTTTTTTGATGGAAATTGGTAATGAAATAATTAAATGACATATCGATTATCATACATGATCAATATATAAAAGATTATAACATAAATTAATAGCCAATTTAAGTAATTAGTTTTATAATATTGGACATTTTAAAATAAGGAATAATTAATGCTATTGTTTCCCGAAAATCTACTGCTTTTTTATTTTGTAAAAAACAAAAGAATTGATATAATAATTAGCGCTTATGGAAAAAAGAGGAAAAAGAAAGTCAAACAGGTCTTTCCATACTAACGATCTTATATATCACAGAATAAAATGACAAATTAGTGTGTTATTATTATAAGATAATATATTTGTATTTCATGCATAAATTTTTGTATAAATTATAAAACGTATAACCATATATATATGTATCATATGTTATATATGAATGAAGTAGCTTTTATATATACATTGAAAACCAATGAACTTTTATTTTTATTGTAACATTGTAAATAGGTACGGGCCTATTTTATTTTTATTATTTTTATTTATTATTATCATTATCATTATCATTGTTATTGTTATTATTATTATTTTTATTATTATTGTTATTAGTACTATTATTATTATTATTATTATTATTATTATTATTATTATTATTATTATATCTTCTTGAGATTATATTAATGGTATGTAGTGAAGGAGAAGAAAGGAATATATTAGGGAAATCTCATGTTTTGATATAAATATTAATCCTTGCAAGATATTAATAGATAACTTGTGTTGCTCCAGCGGTCAAATGACCAAAGTTCCAAATGATAGGTCACAGGTTTGAATCTATGTAGAAGCAATTTTTGGAAAAAAATCAAAAACCTGCCACATCAGTAGCGGACATGTGTCAATTTATAATATTAAATACCACGTCACGTGTGCGTTCAAAGTCCAAATTTTTGAATAGAAATGGGCTTAGAATTGTCAAAAAATATTCATATTTAGTATTTAAAAATTATGTCCAAATGCGAAATATATTCATTTCCATTTTTTATTCGAATAATATTCTAGCTTTTATATCCATCATAGAAAGGGTGTACTCTCCTAACTATTAGAATTATGTATGTTGTGAAAAAGTCAATAACACCCACCCATAATAAGATTTCTCTTATTTATAGATGTAAGCAACCCTCCTTAACAATTAAGGAATTAGGTTTTATTTTAATTAATTAATTAGCTCCTAATCTTATTAGGATATATGATAGTATTTTTATTAATTAATTCTCAAACTCCTTTAGGATTTAAATAATAATAATAATAATAATAAGACTCCTCTTATTAATTTATATTTAATATTTCTAAAATATATTAAATAATAAATATTAAGCTATTTAATTTATTCTATCACCATAGATTAAATTAAATATACTTAACTTATTATTACGATTATGTCATTTGCTTCTTAAATAATTATTTTTTCTTTTATGGTGTGACCCTTTAGGTTCTCCATATTAAACCGGTTGTGAATAAATTAATTAGAACAATTCTAATCTTATTTAAATAAATAAATTAAACTATTATTTTATTTAAATAAATAATATTTATATTACAATAGAGATAAGTCTCCCTAGCAATTAACGACTTTCAGATAATATAGATTTTAACATTAATCATAAAAGAACATTTGAGTAAATAGTTACCGTACAATTCAATCTTCCACCATACAATGTCTCAATTAAATATAAGACATAGAATTACTGTCAAGTCTTATTTTATTTAATTATATGTATTTCGACTCTTAAATGCACAACTCCAAATAATAAAAATTAGAAACTCCTTTCTAATTTCATTCTGCCTTAGCCATGGACTACTTGGTTGTCGTTTATCAAATCACATAGGACATTTCTCTTCTTTTACTAGAAGTGATAGGTTCTTTATTGATCATACAATATCTCCATGTACGACTTATTATACCCAAGCATACCCTTTGATATACCCTAAGGGTCTTAAGGAATAAGTCAAAGTATAATTCATCATACACAAGATACTATGATCTCTAGTCCAAGGATCACTTGTACTACTATCACTACAGGAATTCCTATTAACAGGCAAGTAAAACTTCATTAGGTATTCATTTGCGAGCCACGTTCACTGAACTTATTCTCTAATAAGCACCTACATACTTGCTTTAATGTCTCTACACAAATGATCATGAGATCAATTATCCTCATCTAATGAACAAGCAACGTATGTACCAATTTATCTGAATTCACTAATTCCCAATTTAGTAATACAACGATTGGGAACTATTTTAGTTTTAAGCTTTCTAAGAATTTAGATCTCATTAGAATGATCATCATCATTATTCTAAAAGCATTGCTTAAAATTATGAGTTTATCACATATTATAAAGCAGCATCATGTAGATAATTAAAAGTCTTTAATAAATTAATACTTTTTATTAATAAATGAATAAGATTGTTACAAAGTATATGATTTATAATCAAACATAATTGGCTTGTGTGCATACTACTTTCAGAAAATAGCCTTCATCACTCCCTGGGGAACCTTTTGTTATAGACGTTTATCTTTCGGCCTTATCAATGCCGGTGCCACCTATCAGCAAGCCATGATGGCCCTTTTCCATGATTTGATACATAAAGAGATAAAGGTCTATGTGGATGACATCATCGTCAAATCTTAGAAGGAAGATGACCATATCGACCATCTCAAAAAGCTTTTCAACCGATTGTGCAAATACAACTTGAAGCTGAATCCGGCCAAGTGTGCCTTCAGTGTCAAGTCAGGCAAGTTGCTGGGATTTCTAGTTAACCACAAAGGCATTAAATTGGATCTCGCCAAAATTGAGGCAATCACCGAGAAGCCCGTGCCTCGAACAGAAAAAGAAATACGGGAATTTCTGGGGATAATCAATTTCATTAGCAGATTCATCTCTCAACTCACAGCAACGTGTGAGCCCATCTTTAAGCTGTTAAGAAAAATTTCCTCCATGAAGTGGAATGAAGAGTGTTAAAAAGCCTTCATTTCCATCAAAAAGCAATTGGTCAAAGCTCCCGTCTTGGTGCCTCTAATGGATAATGTTCCCATGTTTATGTACCTGTCAGTTAATGACAATGTTATGGGCTGCATGCTGAGACAAAAAGACGATAGAGGCAAGGAAAGAGTTATTTATTACCTCAGCAAAAGATTCAGCAGCGGCTAGCAGAAGTACAGTTTGATTGAAAAGACCTATTGTGCATTAGCATGGGTCGCCATGAGATTACAACACTATCTTCATGGGCAAACAACATATCTCATATCCCGCATGGATCCTCTGAAGTACCTATTCAACAAACCCATGTTAAATTTCTGATTGTCCAAATGGCAGTTGATCCTCCAACAATTCGACATCATCTACGTGACTCAAAAATCCATCAGAGGTCAAGGAATGACAGATCAATTGGCCGAAGCGCCATCAAATAATTTTGAACCCTTAGAAACATATTTCCTGGATGAAGGAATAATGACAATTCAACAAATCCATCAGAAAAATACAGTCTGATCTTGAAAATTATATTTTGATGGAGCCGTAAACATAGAAGGTGCCAGAGTAGGGGCAGTTCTGGTATCTTTTTTGGGAGAACAGTATCCCGTGGCTATCAAGTTGCAATTTGTTAATACCAACAACACAGCTGAGTATGAAGGTTGTATAATGTGATTAAAATTGGCCTAATCCATGGATGTTAAACGGTTAGCAATTTTTTGGAGATTCCGAGCTAGTTATCAAGTAAACCACTGGGGCATATCACACCAAAGAATTGCATTTGTTGCCTTACCATCGGCAAGTTATCAAGATGGCTATGGAGTTCGAAGAAATATCTTTTCTCCACATCCCTCGAAACAGAAATGATTTCGCATATGCACTAGCAACCCTAGCTTCCTTGATTAACATATCTGAAAGGGAAGGCATCCAAGATATCAAATTTGCAAGCCAGAAGGCACCAGCCTATGAAAATTATATTGGAGAAGTATCAGATGGACTGCCTCCCATCAAATAGCTCTGGTATCATGACATCAACCCGCTAGGGCTAGTCAAGCTGAAAGAAAGTTGATCCATAAAATGACCATAAAATTCTACCTGAGCGAAGACACACTTTATAGAAGAATGCGAGAATATGCCTTCTAAGATGCCTAGACAAAGATCAAGCCCAAAAACTCATAAATGAAATCCATGGTAGAATATATGGTCCACACATGAACGATCTTTATTTGTCAAAGAAAATATTAAGAACAGGGCATTATTATTATTGAATTTCTCTTAATACTTTTTTAATAAATACAATTTTTATAAATTATCTTATCAAAAAAATTATTTAATTCATACTCTCTTATCAGTTCAAATAAATTAAAATTAGCATTAAATTTTATTAAAATTATTCATGTATTTTAAAATGAAAAAAATTATTATTATTATTATTATTATTATAGACACCACAAAGATCCCACGCGCACGTTGAAATGCGGAACGTAATCCATTGTTTTCATGTCCATGCAGTGCTGACGTCTCGTTAAAGGACGCTTGTCCTCTCTAGTTTTCGTGCAACTGTCTACACTCTCATTCCAACCAGTGTCTCGTGACTCTCGTCTCGTCTATTATTTAGTGTCTCTCTCTTCTCATCCAAATGAAACCCCAAAACCCTTTCAATCCCTACACCTGAGAGTTTCGAATCGAACCCCTATCAACCTGTCTATTTCGTGCCGAAACCTCAATCGGTAACAGCCATAGTTCTTATTAAGTACCAGGACTATTAAAGCTTTTATTCTTTATCGATCTATCATCATCAGGTATTAATTTATATACACGTTTTGTTCCATAATATAAAATCATTCTTAATATTTTTTAAACTCTAGATTTTTTTATTTTATTTTAGTCTATAAATATTATAAACCATGTAAAAAAGATTACTTACAAATTTATTGTTTCATAATTAATAAATCATTTCAATTTAGTTTGAAAATGTTTCAAAGATTTTTCATAAGTTAAGAATGATCTTATAATTTGAATGGAGGGAGTATATGTTTTTCTCTACTGAAATGTGAATATGTATATTTTCTTTTATCTGTTGTTTCTCAATTATTTTTAGTACTAATAGTTGGAAAGATATTGGTGAAGTTAACATGAGTTTGTAATTCTCTTGGTTTTCATAGGGTAATTGGAATTTCCCTGGATTTCCCTTTTTGTATCCAGCTAATTACTGTAGAAAATGGATGTTTCTCTTATTTCATATTTCTCAGCAAACAAATTAATCAAAACTCTCTCAGGGTGGGCGGAGGTTAGCGCAAATGGGGCAAGTTACCCCTTGATTTTGAAATTATTTTGTTAACGTAGGGATAGATGCGTATTAAAAATATTGTGCCAACTCTTGAAAAAGAAGAAGAAGAAGAAAAGAGTATACTCGTGTTCTTTAAAAAAGTTTTATTTGTCAATTTGTTATTATTGAAAAAGGAGAAAACTGGATATGCGGCAGTCCCACATCTATCCTATTTACGCAGTCCCCTTAGACGAAAGCTTTTCTTTCCCCTTCCTACTGTTGGCAACTAGTTCTTGTGGTTGCAGAGAACTGTATTTATTGCGGTGATTCTTGTGCACTTTCTTCAGCTATTTTGGATGTATTTTTGTAATACCTGTATGGCTGGGTATATATCTTCTCTGTTCTATTAGTTCGGAATTGTCAATGAGTCATCTTAATTTTGGATTTTTTAAAAAATAATAATTGACTTTCAAAATTCATTTATGATCTTATAATAATTTGGAACGGATGAACACCTATTTTGTGGAAGAGGGAGAGTACAAAACTAATGTTAATTGCATGTCCATTTGGAGCTCAAAGAATGATTTTCTAGTGACTTGGGTTATTTTGATTGAATTTTAGAAGTGATGATAATATTGTGATTGTTTCAACAGGATGGATCCAGATGTGGAATGGAAAATAGAAGAACATTCTAATTCAACACAGAGTAATGGTAAGGTCAGTTGGTTATTAAACAAGGGACTATGGCTAGGAAAAAAGGTTGTGATCACAGGTGTTATAATCTCATCTGCACCACTGGTTCTTCCTCCACTTGTGGTTTTTACTACGCTTGGGTTTGCGTGTTCAGTTCCATTTGGGCTTGTTTTCGCAAGCTATGCTTGCACTGAAAAGCTCATGAGCAAGTTACTTCCTGGCCCAACATCATCTTTTATGTTGGAGTATGGAACAATCTTGTCTGATGAAAATCAAGAAGAAGAAGTAGAAGATTTTGTGGATCTGAAGGAACAAGGACAACTGGGCTTTGGAAGAGAAGTTATGATGGATGAGGAGAAAGAGGAACAACAAATTGAGGACACAGTGGAAGGGGTTGTGATGAGGATTGAATTGGATGAGAAGGATGGCAATGAATTTCAAGGAGGTGATATTTTGCATCCCGGAGCAGTTTATGGGCAGAATGGTGATGAGAAGCATGACCCAAAACAAGTGGAGGACACAGGTAGAGGGTTTGTGATGAGGATTGGATTTGATGACAAGGATAGTAATAAGTTTGAAGGAGGAGATCTTTGGCAGGCTGATGTGGATTTTGGGATGAACGGTGCTCAGGAGGAGCATGAGAAATGCCCACTGGTGGAAGAGGAACAACTGGAGGACACAATGGAAGGAGCTGTGATGAGTATTGAATTCGACGGCAAGGATATCAGTGAATGTGAAGGAAGAGGTCGTTTGCAGTATGGTGCAGATTACGACCAGAACTGTGTTCAGAATCATGAGGAAAAAGAAATGGAGGAAGAGGAGCGAATGGACTTCACAAGAAGAGGGGTTGAGAGGAGGACTGAAATGGATGAGAATGATCGCAACAAAGTTGAAGGAATAGACATTTTGCAGGTAGGTGCAGATTATGGGCAGACCGGTGATGAGAATCATAAGCAAAAACCAATGGAAAAAGAGAAACATATGGGTAACACAATGGACGGGGTTGGGAGGAGAATCGAGTTGAATGAGAAGGTTAGAAATGATCCTGAAGGAGGTCTTTTGCATGAAGGTATGGATTATGGGCTGAACGGTGTTGGGAAGCGTGAGGACAAACCAATAGAAGTTATAGATGAGAGCATGGAAGAAGGGGGTTGTGAGGAAGATGTGGGTGAGTACTTAGAAGGAGAGGATGAATGGAAACCAGAGGAGACTGATGTGAAAAATAAGGTGCCAGTAATAGAAGAAGACAGGTACAAGAAGTCATTGGTGAAGATGCGCCGCATGATAGTTATTGTTGGGGAAGATAAGAAGAGTGTTTGCACCGAGGGAGGTAAGCAAAATATCGGAGATTTCAGAGAATCGGAGAAGGTAGTATTAGTGGCAAGGAGAGTTGCAGAAGAAATTGGTGGCAAAGAAAATGTTGTTGACAATGAAGATGAGAAGCTAGTCAGAGAAAGTACAGGACTTCTAGAAAAAACTAGGGATGAGGGTAAGGATGAACATGGCATGAAGGAATCTTGTGAATTAGCAAAATTTGAGGACAGGAAAAACATTGAGGTTGTGAATGAAGCAGTAGAGGAATTGTTCGAAGGAAAAAAAGTTGAAACGGAAAAACTTGTTGGGGATATGAAAGTAACTGATACAAGGGAGCGAAATTCCACAATCTCAGTAGAAATTGGCGTGAGTACTGATAAAATTGACAAACCATTTGAAGAAAAAAAACTGAAACAGGAGAAAATTATTGGAGAGGTGAAAGGAATAGACGTGGAGAATAATGAATTGATTATTTCAGTAGAAAATAAGTGTGTTGAAGAAAATGGAAAACCATTCAAGGAGAACAATGTGAAATTGGAAAAATGTTTTGGGAGGGTGAAAGAAACAGATGCCAGCAATAGAGTTGGGACCTTTTCAGGACATTACGAGGGCAGTAGGAAAGAAATTGAAAAATCAATTAAACCGAATATTGTAAGCCTTGTTAAGTTTGGTACGGAGATGAAAGGAACAGATGTAGTAAGGACAGATCAGATAATTTCAGAAGAAGCTGAGAAGCCATTGGAAGAGTATAATTTAGTATTGGGGAAGATTGTCACAGATATTGAAGGAACAAATGAAAAAGAAACAGGTCAGAGAATTTTAAAAGAACTTGAGGATATGCACGTAAGTAAAACTCCTGATGAAGTTGAACATTTTGAAGAAGTGGGATGTGCGATAGAAGATGGAAGAGATGCAAACAATGCTCTGGTTAGTTTTGTAGTTGAAAACATAAGTGGGCATTCACACGGAATGGTAAATAAAAAGAATCTCAGAGGGCTTTCTCAAACTGTTTTGCAGGAGCAGAAACTGATGTCAGAGAAAGTAACGGTGATGCAAGAGGGGAGACTTAATAACAATTCTTCAAATGCTAAGCGTGGAGATCTTGTAAAGTGGAAGAAGAAGACTTTCATTTGCTTAAATTCAGATTTAAGAGAAATTGCTGATGAGTGTGGCTTAGATTTGTTAGATGACAGAACTGCAGATGAGTACTGTTACACAGGTTTTGATAACCCTGAAGGTAGTATTTTAGGACTTAAAATGTCCACACGAGTCTCTGTCTTTAGAACATGGTTTTATTTTAATTATTCATTATTTTATTTTTTTTACTGACTCAAACTTGTTTTGTATATTTCTGGAAAATGAAAATGTTACAGGCAGCATAGCAGATGACAATGATTCCCATGAGTTTCCAATTTCAACAGGGGTACCTGAGTCCAACTATACTAAACTAGTCTCTCGATCTGATCCTGCTATGCCTTCTAATGAGGTCAGTTTCAGCTTTTCCTACATCATTATACTAAATAAAAAATAAACTTGTGTTGGTTGAATCTAACATGCATCAACCTTAGCTTACTAGTTTTTTCATATTGTTGAATAGATTTATTTTTGTTTCTTCTAAGGAATTAGGCCTTTTCTGCATACTGATCTTGTTAATTGTGTCAATACTGCTAGTTTTCTTTATTTTGAGGAATGAATTAAGTTTTGTAGCTACCAAGGAACTAGGCAATCCCAACAATCAAGAATTTTAAACTTGTTTGAGTTTATTTTCTCTCCCCCCTCGCCCCTCCCACCTTCCCCCTTCCCCCTTCCCCCTTCCCCCTTCCCCCTTCCCCCTTCCCCCTTCTCCCTTCTCTCTCTCTCTCTCTCTCTCTCTCTCTCTAAATGAAGCCCAACATTCTTCAATTTGGTCGTTCTATGGGCTCTGAGCTTGAAGTAGAATAAATCATCTACAGTGATATATGCCAGTCCCCTATGATAATCACAGGAATGAATTGTTCTCTGATAATAGCTTTTCCAGATGGTGTACTTTAGAAAGATTGATCAAGTCTCTTAGATAAGTGTACTTTTTCAAAGTTATTGGATTTCTGGGTTCTGATTTTGGTGAGACCTATTTGGGAGCCATTCACCAAAGTCTACATAGATAGAGCCGAAAAATCAAATTACTTGCATTCAGAAAAAGTAAACATACTGAAGGTTAGAACTGAATATGAGATTCTACAACTGCTATAAAGTGCATTATGACTGCGTGGTTGGCCCAAGGGTCTCTCCTTGCTCTAAATTTGTCTATTATATGCCAGGTAAAGTATTATATCAAAAACACGCGAGACCTATAGCTTTTTTATGGTTTTTAGTAGTACTTCCCAGTTTTTTTTCTTTGTGCAGTAGTTTCAACTAAGGCAGTGTAATAGTGTAACAGACTGTTGTATCGCTTGCTTGCAAAGACATTTATTGGGAATGCAAGTTGTATTCTTGTTTTCTAGGTTGTATGTGTGAACACAAAGTTCTAAATATATCGCAAGAGTGGAGAAGCACATGTAGACCCCTGGTAAAATTCCATGACAAATTAAATCTTCTGGGAAGAAGTATGATCATGTTGAGAAAAGTTCAAAAATTAATTTTCTGTGAGAAATGCTGCTTTGCGGAATGATGTTCAATATTTCATTGCCATATGATAATATTATACTATATTATATTTATATTATATATATTAACATATATATGAAGTATATTATATTAAGTACACATCATGGTTCAAATAGGCGGTAGCAGCTTATGTTTCAGAAGGTCATTTTTTAACTTGGTTTCAGTTTCGGGTGATACGCACCGTTAGCTAGTTATGAGCTTAAAAAATGAATTTTTTAAATAATAAGAACAACAAGTATATTCACAAAAAACACTATCTAGTGCACATAACATCTGTGTTACTCGGACTCTTCACTTTGCCCTGAAGTACCCGTGTCCGACACCGTGTCCAAAAATTGGATACTTCTCTTGGATACTTCACTTTAGTGTAAAAAATTGGCAAAATTGAGAAGTACCCATGTCGGATACCGTGTCCAACCGGACACTCCATCCGTGTCCGAGTAACACAGCATAACATTGTCCAAATAATAAACCAAATATCTCGCAAATATGTTTAATCAATTTTACGTTTAAATAAAATTGATATTGATGTTTCTTAGTTCAAATGGTAGAGTAAGGGTGTAAATGAAGCGAGTCGAGCTGAATATTGAGTTGCTCAGATTTGGTTCACAAAATTTATCGAGTATATAATAAGGTTTGATTGAGACTTGTTTATCTATCAAGTCGAGCATGATCTCGAATCAAGCCCGAGCAATTTGAATTTTTCAAACGAATATGATCCGAGTATCAATAAAAAATTGCAATTTAAATAGGTTCGAATAATTTATCGAACTTTTAAAATCTGCTCATATTTGAATCATTTATATTTCGAGTCGAGCTCGAATCGAACTTTTAGTCGAACGAATACGAATCGAACCTGAACTGTTTGCTCATTTTACAGTCTTATGGTTGAGCACATGGTGGGGACAGAGGTTTTGGGACGAAGGATAAATATCACACAGATAATCTTTCAAAAAACTCAATCAATTCTAATTATTCAATGTATCAAAATAATGAAGTATATCACTATTTATAATACTCCTATACAATTTTCCTAGCTTAATTGTACTCTAATAAGATGACTACAAATAAAAAAATTAATTAAAATACTTCTATTCCATAGGCTTCCAATGCCTCTTATATTGTTTCAACCAATTTTCATGGATTCGTCCTACATCAGTTACATCTATTCTCCTCCGCTGGGAAAACTCGACCCCGTCGAGTTAAAAACATCAACACAAGAATAAGCATGCTGGATCACCAAGAAATTCTTTGCAAGCTTGAAATTTGGCATGTCGATAGCACAAGTAAGAGTGAACTTGTTATTGTCTTTGATAATCAAATAGATAATAGCACGAGCATCATGTTGCGCATGACGATCCTGATATCTTTTGATTTCACCCAATTCTTTACTATCCTATTTTTCTGGCCTCCATCAAATTGTCAAAGTTCGCTAGAGAATCGACAACAATTTTTTGAGACGAAAGCACGATCTGCAACAGGAATCGTCGTTGTTGTAGTCTCCATCTATTCTAAAAAAAAGGTTCAGCGATACTGTTCATAGATACAATGCGCGACCCTGTTCATCAAATTTTTGGTGTTCATCCTACCAAATTACAATTTGGCTTCAATTCAGCGCCCCCTAAATTTCTAAAATTTTCAATTCAGCCCACAAAGTTTCTAAAACTTTTAATTCAACCCCTAAAGTTTCTAAAATATTCAATTTAGCCCCCATAGTTTTTGAGTTTTCAATTTAACCCCGAAAGTTTTTGAAATTTTCAACTCGGCCCTTCTACATATGTACAATGTCTTCCAGGTTTAACAATTCAGAGTTTCTTTGGGTTAAGATAAAACAACTTGAATATCGAAACTTTGGTCATATACGAGCAATTTAAAAGGTCTTGTATCCCATATAGCGCCGAATATTAGAAATTATGCAATGAGTTTGCACTTTTTGAAGCAAGTCTTGCAAATTTAAAGACACATTACGAGTACATAACCACGTGCTATGTTCGTCCGTATTTTGTTCAAGCGAAAAAAATATTCTCCATAATCGTGTTTGTTCACCTAAAGCAACGCGTTCACAATAGGAGATTCACAAAGTAAATTCTTACAATGTCTCATCATACAAACGTATCAATAACCAATATGAAATTGGTGAGGATAAAGAAGAGTAAGTACTCTCACATATTGATGTTTGTGAGAAACATGAAGCGGAAGTTAAGTATGTTGCACAACTTGTAGATTCAGAGATGATTTGCAGTGAAGAAATTGAAGTTCGACCCCATATGTGAAAACATCAAGGAAGATAAAATTGAGGTCAATTATGCTGATTTTCTCTTTCCGGTTGATACATTCGAGTCCAAGCTACTTTAAATTTCTATATTATGTCATTGTTATTCTCGAAAATTGTGCTCATGGCAATGAATGTTCGGATTCACATATTTTGTTGGAAGACATCTCCCGGGCTATGATTTATTATTCTTCGATACTTCAAAACTCGAGAACGAGTTTTCTTCAAAGGCGAGGAGAATGATGCGATACAGAAGGAGAAATTCAAGAAGTTTATTATTAATTTTTTATTGTTATTTAGAGATAAATGTTGGACTATTAATGTAATTATTTTAGTAGAATATTCTAGAAGTTTTAATTATGATAGTAGATTTTAAATAGGAGATTTTTAATTATGGTAGTAGATTTTAATTAGGAGAGTTTTATTATAGTAATAGATTTTAGTTAGAAGATTGTTTCATTTTTGAAGTAGGGTTTTTACTTAGTCCTCAAGTATTGGATTTTCTATTTAAACATTGTAATACTTTGTTATTTGGAAGATGATTGAATATATTGATTTGAGATTAAAATTGTGTGCTTTTGTGTTTTTTTTATTGATTCTCTGCTGAGATAGGTACTCTTATTCCTTCTTCCTACCCCGTCCTACATCAGCACACATTCTATAGAAGAATTTAAGTACAATTTAACTTAACTAAGTATATATTAGGTGTAATTTTTTCCAGTTGTACTTAACTAGGTACTCTATAGGTACAATTTAATTATAATTTAAGTACAATTTAGCTTAACTAACTATATATTAAGTACATTTTTTAGTTATAATTAAATAGGTGCTATATAAGTATATTTTAAGTACAATTTAACTTAATTAAGTACATTTTTGTAGTACAAAACTTCTTTTTTTTTAAGTTATACTTAACTAGGTGCTAGATAGGTACATTTAAGTATATTTTTAATAGATATGTTCGTTCTCTTTTGTCATCTCCTTTTTATAGCTTTCAATATATTCCATTTTTTTGTGCGCGCACGTTTCTCCCCTTTACGCTTTGGTCCGAAACCGTCCGATGTGCCGAAACTTCGTTAAAAGTTACCCTTTACATGAATAATTCTCTTTATGCCGTGATTTCTCCCCTTTACGCCATGATTTTTTCTTTATTTGGTTCGAAACCGCTATGTTACGCTGAGTTACCAAAATTTTGCCGAAACTTACTTTTACATGAATAATTCCTAATTTTGTGATTCGTTTCAAGTTACGGTTCGGTCTAGACCGATACTCAATCGATACACTAATATTATCAGATGGGCTAATATTATTGCTAATATTATTAGCGTATCGGCCGATACTTTGAATCATAATACACACACATATACATACATATATATTTTCATCTATTGAAGATGATTTCAACCTAATCATCTGGGAAATCAAAGATAATTAAGTGGAAATATGAGGAAACTCTGCCCTATGCCGAGCATCTTTTTTTCCTTTATTTTAGCTTTTCTAAATTTTGAAATTGTATATTCCTATGAAAAATCTCACGGTTTCTTTTCTATAATGTATTTATGTCATATAATTGTTTTTTATTATGGAAATTTATGATTCAAGATCAACTGTGATATGGCTAATTCTTCAGTTACATAAATACTTGGCAAGTTGGCATAAGATAACTAAGTCAATATTAAGATCCTACAAAACCTTGATTATTTAGAGATCTGCAAAGTTGGTCCAAAATGAAATTGGAAATTGGCCATAAGTTGATTAAGATTGAGATATTATTCTTAGGTTACATGGTTTCCTAACATCATATTTATTACATTTTTTTTGCTAAATTTAAAATGCATTAATGAAATGAGTAATTACATAAGCTAAGGGTCATACCCCACAAAGCATTATAGCTTAAACATCATGGAGGCATACCAATATGATGGTCGTGCTATAATAATAATAAAACAAAGCAAGCAGATACAAAAGAGAATGCAGATTATAACAACCACATAATGATGTTGTATTTACAGACAGATTTCAAAAAATATGGAGAGCTATGTAATCTACATTTAATAAATAATCTTGAGAATGTCCATTGCCAAGACCCGACCTGTGGGGAAATAGGGCTGTGATCCTGATCATGGAGTCTTAATTTTCTTTCCAGCCAAAGTCTGTAAATCACTGCATAGTAGCATAACTTGTAAATATATCTGAATTTTCAGTCCAGATGTAGAGAGTAAGGTCTGGGTATAGAGGACACATCAGTTGGAAGTAGTTGACATCCCCCAAATGCAAACACTTTAGATAATATGCTGAAAGAGACGTTGCATCTAAAGTAAAGGTGCTCAAGGGTCTCTGGTGAACTTTTGCATAGAACAAACTTTTTTAGGACATCAGCTGTGTGCAACTTCTTTTGACAAGCTAGCCAAGAGACGAAAGAAAAACGAGGAACATAAAGCTTGTGCATAACTAGCTTGTTCCAAGGGACTATAATACCTCTCTGTCTTATTGTATTCCATATAACTGCTGCTTTTATGCACTTGGAGCTGGAATTGTCCCAAAGGATCTGATCATCAACCAGAGTATTAATGGACCTCGTATGATCAAAGGTGGTTCTGAACTGAGTTACATGATGATAGTTAGAAGAGGGGATACACCAAGAATCATGTCTAATGATACTTTGGACAGTAGTATGCAATCCCAGTCCAGAATTGAAGATATGGCTCTGATTGATCCAAGGGTCAAACCATAGGCTGATATTAGAGCCATTCCCAACTTTGTAAGAGATGTAGCCTGGTAAGAGACATATTCCCAGTAAGCAAGTCATGTCCGTTACAAATCTATTTGCAAGGTCAAGACTGGAATTGATTCTGAGATTTATTAGCAACGTGTTACTGTCTAGCGTTGTATGTGGAGCAATTTAACTATTGAGAACTTATTTTAGTTAAAATAATTAGAAAAACAGATATCTAACTAAACATTATTAGTCGGATTAGCTTTCAAGCCAGAATTATTTGACATTGTTATTATAATACTTCTTATTAGGGATTTTCTGCAATCAACAATTAAAGGAGTGTATTAAATCATTATCTTCCCATAAGGTGCCTCGGTCAATAATAATGCTTCTCATGAAAAGAGTGGTCGGAATAATGTCGACTACAGCTCAACACTCTCATGCTACGTTTGGATCGATGGAATAGGAGGGAGAATGGAATGAATCATTCCATTGGAATGATAAAAATGTTGTTTGGTTTGTTTATTCCAACGGAATAATGTATTCCTCCTGGAATGATAGTTAACTCAAAATTTTAATTTTCATTCCTTGATGGGTGGCCAAGAATAAATCATTCCATCCATTATTTTTAAGTAATTGACAAATATACCCCTAAATATACAATAGGGCTTTTTACATATTCATTCAATTCGATCGATCTTGGAATGACGAGAGAGAAGGGGCCGAGATCCATATTTCTATTTCTTCGTAATTTACCCCACTTACCCTCACCCAGCCACCCCACCCCACCCCACCCCACCCACCCCACCCCACCCCACCCCACCCACCCCACCCCACCCCACCCCACCCCACCCCTAACCCACCTACTCCCACCCCTACCAACCTACCCCCACCTACCCCACCTACTCCCACCCCACCACCTACCAACCTACCCCCACCTACCTCACCAACCTACCCCCACTCCCACCCCACCCCACCCCACCCCTTACCAACCTACCCCACCTACCCCACCCCACCCCTTACCAACCTACCCCACATACCCCACCCCACCTACCCTATCCCACCTACCTCACCCTACCCCACTTACCCCACCCACCCTACCCCACCCTCACCTACACATCCACCCACCCCACCCCACCTACCCTACCCCACTTACCCCACCCACCCCACCTACCCACCCCACTTACCCCACCCACCCACTCACCCACCCACTCCACCCTACCCCACTTACCCCACCCACCTACCCCCACCCACCTACCCCACCTACGCTACCTACCCCACTTACGCCACCTACCCCCACCCCCTACTAACTTACCCCCACCCAGCTACCCCAACCCACCTACCCTACCTACCAACCAACCCCACCCCACCTACCCCCATTCCCTACATACCTACCCTACCCCAACCACCCCACCCACCCTACCCCCACCTATCCCACCTATCCCACCCCTACCCCCACCCAGGCACCCCAACCCACCTACCCTACCTACAACCCACCCCACCCCAACCCACTTACCTTACCTACCCACGCCAACCACCCATCCCACCTACCCCACCCTACCCCATCCTACCCCTACCTACCCCACCCCACCCCACTCTACCCCCACCCCCACCCCACCCACCCCACCCTCCCCTTTATTTCTAAGAATGAAATATGTGTTAAATTTTTAATATAAATTGAATTTAAGTTAAATTTGAACATTTGAGGGTATTTAGGTCACTTTCTAATTATTTATTTCATTCTTAGATGTATTCCTAACATCAACCAAACATGTACATGGAATATTAAAAAATCATTCCATTCCCTTCCTTATTCCATTCCTTCATTTATTCTATTCCCTACTATATTCCATTCCTTCAATCCAAACGTAGCATCAGTAAGGAGAAACACTTCAAAATCACTTGCACTGAAATGCTTTGTCAAGTGGGGCTCCTTTGACTGTTGGATATGGTTCATTAAGTGGTTCCATGGTTTTCCTAAATCAGTGACTGATTTTCCCTTCTCTTTTTTATGGCTCAATTTGATACCATGAAAAGTAGAATTGTGGAAAAGGTATAATGGAAAGAGAGAGTTCTCTTTTCTTTAAGTACATGTAGCCTATTTAAAATGGGATATTCACAGTATTTGAGGTGCTCACGTTCCTATTTTCCAAAGAACTCCCATTAGTATGATTTAGCGAGGGGCTGATAATAGGAAGGTTTGAAGAAAGTTGATGCTTGCCATTATCCGGCCATTGGTTACGAGGATAATATCCTCTTTTTCTTGCACCATCCACAAAAATTGGAGGAACAAAGAGAGCGGTAACATTGTCTTTAATTCCCACCTTTAAATAACTTTCTGCCGTCTGAGAGGGTATAACTTGAAGTTCAAGAAGTCCTCTTTCATTCCTTTCCTTTATCCTCCTTTCCTGTCAAGCGTCCTACTTTCAACTTTCCTATGTCCCAATAAGTGCATTAAAGCGGTTGGCTCTGTGTGCTGTTTTAGTTTCCAGACTATTCAAAAAATCTTATGGGAGGCCTATTATGTTGACTGAATTTGTATGAGAAAGTACAGAAAAATTACCTCATACTATTTAGTTAAAGGATGCTTCTAATGGTAATTAGGAAGGCGTTCTATTGGCGGATTTTTTAAAGTATTTTCTTAAATGTATTCTCATACCCCTATTTTTTTCTTTTCTTTTCATTTTGAGTTTACCTTGTGCCTGCAATTTTTGTCATTTTTTATGTGTCCTTTGATTTTCTATTTATTTGAGCATGCTGTTTTTATTGGTTCCAACATTGTTTTCAATTGCTCTTTTCTGATATCAACAGTTGAGAAATAAAAAGTCCAGAATCTCTGATTCTGTTAAATCTCGAAATTATGACCTGTATACTGTATCCCACTTCCTTGTAGTTATTTGTTTAGCATATTTATTGCAACTGTAGAATATACAGCTTCTTTTACCATGAATGAGTTGCATACTGAACATTAAAACGTAAATCTATATGATTTCTCCATAGTCAGTGAATGTCCTAAACCAAAAATGAAGGTTTACAATATTGTGGGGTACCTAGGCTTGGTTTGTTGTAAATTTTGTTTATAATATTTTATTGTTTCTGATTTATTCTTTCTATTAATGTTACTTTTTTCTCAATTCTGTGCCAGTTATTAAATGAAAAAATAAAAAATAAGTAAAAAATTAGAACTAGGCATAAACATCTGAAAAGATACTAGACATCTCTTTAGTTTTCATGTTTTGATTCTTGGAATACTGACTTACAATCAGGTAACTACTGTACTTTAATATGCCTTCCTGTTTATAGGAACTACTTGTTGAGGAGAAAATATGGGAAAAGATTGATGCACTGCGAGCTATAGTGGGATATAAAGCTGCAAAACACTCGAGTAGTATAGAGGAACTAAAAGCTCTCTATGTCTTCACTGGAGTTGAGCCACCACCTTCGTCTAAAGACCTTTCTGATCTTGTGGAAGTCAACGAAAAGCTACAGTTTCTGATGTCAATAATTGGGGTGAAATAGAAGTCTCTTCTGAATTGCTTCTTATGGGTGTGTTTTGTAATCCTCTTCAGATATTTCTATGCTTTGATTTTACATATGTTGATGTATATTATATGGTCTGCTTGTCTCGCTGCACTATTGCATGTTGCACAACGAATGAAGGGTTATATTGTCTATTTTACGTACTGCTTTGAGCTTTTCTCCTCAGGTTTTCCCTATATGAATTGGACACACCTTATCTTAAGCGCGCACAGATATATACCCACCCTAATGTTGAGTTTGGATTGAAGTAATCAAGGGACTTAAAGAAAAAAAAAGTAAGTGTATTTGATTATTCATTTTGGTAGATAATCTATTCCTATGGAAAAAAGGATCATAACATTCCTTGGTTTTTAATTCTATGGTGGAGGTGGTAGTGGAATGAAATTCTGAAATGGAATGGAGAAATGTCACCCAATCACCAATCAAACATGTATACGACGATCACCAATTACACATGTATTTGAGACGTTAAAAGTCATTGAATTCTTTTTTCAATTTGAGTAAATGATGTGTTAAGATTATGTATTGTAAGTGTTCAGTGTTTAATTGAAGAACTGACAAGTAAAGTCGAACTCACATATATTAGATTAATTTTAATATTTCTTTAATATCTATTTTAAGCGAATTAGAAATAAAGATTGAGAATTAATTAACTAGAATATGAAAATTAATAATGAGGAAACAATATAGGAATTCGAATTCATTAAATAATAAACACGCATATAATTCAATCTCTTCTATTTTTATAACTTAATTATGATTTTGATCTCTCTTCCCTTTAATTTAGTAATTTTATAATTAACGTGGGTAAATATAGACTATGAAAATTTAAGGATTAACTATAACACATCAAAACTTCTTTAAGCAAGCATGGATTATGAAAAACTCATATCTTAACAATAATCTATCAAAACCTCTTAATTAACTTAAAATCAGATAAGAACTATAAAACGAAGGTATTTCAATAACGAAACATGAAGGCGGAATCAATTAAGCATAAAAGCATAAATAATAGAAGAGATGAAAAATATTATCACAAATAATTATTTAATTTCATCTTCATCCTAAATATAAAAAATTAACTAGACATGAAAATAAATAAACTAACTAAAATAAAAAAGAAGTAGAAGATTGAAAATAAATAAGAAAACTCCATTTATTAACGATCCTCCAACAAGCGTACAATGAAACGTAATTTAATCTACTCCTAATCTAAAGTAATACAATACCTAATACTTCATTCTCTCTAAAACAAGAGATCTATTTATAGGGAAAATAACTTTGAACCCTAACGTAATTTAATCTACTCCTAACCTAAAGTAATACAATACGTAATACTTCATTCTCTCTAAAACAAGAGACCTATTTATAGGAAAAATAACTTTGAACCCTAATTTAGATTCATTCAACTTGGACATTTTTGTTCCCTTTCCATGTAGGTTTCAACTTCCTAGTGACAATCAACTTCTCAAAGAGATCTTTCAGATAAAGAGATCTTCTAGATAGACTTTTATTTCTCTTGTTGGATTTGACTTTCATTGTTCCACCTCTTTTCTTCTCCTTCTAAGATTTTCTTGGATATTCCTTACATGAATAAGAGCATTAAATTTGGCTTGATCACTAAGATTTTGACTTTATTGCAATAAATATTAAATTCTACAAAATAAAATAAAATATACTAATTTAATAAACTAATATAATTTAAAGGACAAAATTAGGGATAATAAAATGTATAAATTACGTGTCTATCAAATACCCTCATACCTATCTTTTATTCGTCCTCGAGTAAAATAAAAATAAAACAAAACAAAAATTATACTACCCTATTTTCGTAGTAAACACAATTGCACTCTGGTTACCCCAAGTGGATGAGTTGTGTCTCATGAGGGTTTGCAGTAAATATACCCACAAAATTTAAAAATATGAAAGAAAACTTCTAAATATCCATGGGATTATACATAAGCAAGATTAAATTCAAAATCACACTTTTACCGTAGCAAAAATATTCAGTCTTCATTTTAGACACCATCCTTCATTAAATCAATTCTATGTGATGTATGCATGTGTATATGATGTAACTCTTAGTAGGGATTTTTACCATCAAAAGCAAGCAAACTTTTCTTTCTCTCTTTTTTTTTTCTTTTTTTCCCATTACTTTTTTTCAATTTTGATTTTTGACTTGTGTAATGTCTTATTTTCTTAGGCTTTTCAGAGTTACCCATGAAACTAGTGTTGAACCAATGACTCCCAAATTAACCAATTGACTTTAGGGCACTAGGTGTAAAGACACCCCTAAGGGTTTACTAACTCGAGTAACAAATACCATAAAATTAGACTAGTCAAGCTGTTTTTATCCATCACACATTTCAACGTGAATATCGATGCTCCTTGAGGCTTGGATACCCAGTTATTTCGTTGAATGGACATTGAAACAATTATTTATTTCCTTTTTCAACTTTTTTTTATTTCAATTTTTTTCTTTTTCTTCTTGAAATTACTCGAATCAAAGTTTATACCCTACAACTAAGAATTAGTGCAAACGTGAAGTGCAAAAATACTCGTGAAATCAATTTTAATCCAAATGGTGTTTTGAACTAAGATTTTGCATCTTATCAAACATTCAAGAGTTCTGAATATTTTAATCTTACTTACGAGTTTTGCTCCACAAACACTTATTAGAATTAATTCAATGCATAAAAAGTCAAACAAATTTTTTACTTTTTTCAAAATTTATTTTTGATTTTTTAGCTCTATTTTCCTAAAAAAAATATAATACAACAATACAAACAAACTCCCCCCATACCTAAATCAAGCATTGTCCTCAATGTATACAAATGAAAAATAGAGAACAAGGATATGAAAGAATTATTACCTTATACATGGGGTTTTTATTCTGCAAGAAAATGCGGTGAGAAAAAAAACAAATGTACATATCTACAAATTTCATAAATCCTAAAAATTATGTGACTAAAAATGAATGATACAAATGAGTAAGTGAGTGTTAATTTTTTATTATTTTCAGGAGGTCTAGGAATTTGAAAATAGTCAGAATTTTCATCACAGTTATGTTTAAAATTTACCTCAAGAAAACTTTCACTAACATGTTCAAATGATGAAAGAATTAGTTCAAATACATGTTCTATTTTAATTAACTTATTTGTAGTGGATCTCAACAGCTCATTGACCTTATCTAAACATTCAAATTCACTCCAATTTTGGTTATGGTGATTTAAGAAAAAAATCAAATAGATATTTTTCAATCAAGAGTTTATTTTCAATTATCTTTTGGGTCGTTGACAACTCTTGGATCATTTTTTACTTTAATGGGTTGGTCCAAAAAATTACTAGGTGATTTTTTAGGAGTAAGTCTTTCAGGGTATGAAACTTTAGGCTTATAAACTTTTTCAACCGACTCATTAAATTAATGTAACATGATCAATTTTAGGCATAGACTCAATTTTTAGACTCCTCAAATTCACTTGACTCAAACTGTGTAGAATTGAATATATAATTTTTATTTTTCTCATCATTTCCACAACCGTTAAGATTTTCAAAATTAACCTCAGAGTTACTAAAAAATTCACTCACCTCGTGTTCATTTATTATTATGGCTAATCTATTCATTTGAATTTCTAGATGGGATATAACTTGATCCATGCTAAATTGATTTTCCATTATAACTTTCATAGTTTTCTCTAAGGCACTAAGTCTTTCCTCTTCTTCATTTGATAATTCTTGTGGATATTGAGGTTCTGGATCCGAATATGGATATGGATATAGATATGGACTAAGATAATGATTTTCATAAGTTGAAAAAAATTGATTTACTTGGTGGGCATTAAAATTTTCGTAGGGATCTTGATTCTAAGAAAAATTATTATTCCAACTTTAATAAGAATTCATTTTCCCACAAATCAAAAAACAAACAAACAACTAACCACGAAAGTCGCATAAAAATATATAATAAAAAAATAAAATAAAAGTTCTAATTCTATTGTTAACCTAAATAAAATCTAGACATCTCCTAATTGTTTCAAGTTACACCGCAAGGTCCACCAAATTCAAAATTAATCACACCACTAGCCAGGTAAGTGTAAGAAAGGTGAGAGTGTCTCCATGGGTACGGTGACTAATTGAATAACCACACATCCTTTAGGTGTTCGCCTTTTGAACCACTTGCATAGACACCAGTAGTTTAATTAATTTAAAATTTAGCCTCCTCTTGGAGTCACTTGTCCTAATTGAGCTCGAGAGTCCTAAGGGCCAACGTCTACTTGATTTTATTAAGGTAAGGTTATGCAAAATGAATGGGTGGTTTGTGGGCCAAGGAAGGGTGATGAAATCTCCACCTTATTTTGTTATAGGTTGTGCCCTTAATGTTAGATTAAACATGAAAATACACAAAAAAAAACTATAAACAAATAAAGTGTCCTAAAACTATGTGAATTACGAAAGAAGGAGAAATTTTGAAGTACCTCAATCCTCCAGCAATCACCACCGTTTATATTTGACAAAAAAAAAAAACCTAACAGGATGTGCTCTATATGAGTAAATCCATGAATGCGGCAAATAAAAAAATATTAAAAAAACTAAACTACTACTTTTAAAAAAAATAATATGGAGATACAAAGTACTAAAGAAAGCGCAAAAACAAAATCTTTATCTTTTCGCTATTTCGATCTGTTTCAATAATCCTGAAAAAAAATTAGAGTTAAAACTAATTCGAATAATTAAAAATTAGGGAGTAAATAAAAATTAATTCTAGTCCCCGACAACGGCGCCAAAAACTTGATGTGTTAAAATTATGTACTGCAAGTGCACATTGTCTAATTGAAGAACTGACAAGTACATGTCGAACCCACAAAGACTAGATTAATTTTAATATTTCCTTAATATCTATTTTAAGAGAATTAGAAATAAAGATTGAGAATTAATTAACTAGAATATGAAAACTAATAATGAGTAAACAATTTAGGAATCCGAATTCATTAAATAATAAACACAACAAATAATTCAATCTCTTCTATTTTTATAACTCAATTATGATTTTGATCTCCCTTCCGTTTAATTTAGTAATTTTACAATTAACGTGGGAAATCAAAGACTATGAAAATTCAAGGATTAACTATAACCCATCAAAACTTCTTTGAGCAAACATGGATTATGAAAAACTCATATCTTAACAATAATATATCAAAATAATGGCAGAAGTTTTACCGTTAACTGTTGAAACACCCGATGTTAAAAGTACAGTAATACGCGTGGTTGCATAGTAGCACACGGTATTGATTATTGATCCTTACGTGAGAAGTCACTCATTTTTGTTCAATTATTGCTACAGTAATTACTGCATAGTATCTCACGTTATTTGATTTAATTATTGTCAATATATTATATATTATTAAATCAATAATTGAGACGATAAAGTTATTAATATTATTATTTAAAATATTAACGATGTCTAGAAGTTCTGTCAAGGAGAAGTTTGGTCAGCTAATTGCGCGCCAATAGGAAGGAATCCTTATTGGAAAGCCCCCTCTTTCCTGAAAACGATCTGGTCGATTAATATTGTGAATTATAATAACGGTGATAAATGTTGTTAAAATTATTAAGGTAATTTTTATGAAGTTTTGCTTATTTTATAGAACCTCATTTACCCATTTTTAAAAATAATGGGTAGAAATTTCTTAAAAGGTGGGCCCACATGTGGGGCCCACGAAAGAAAAATGGGGGGGGGGGGAGAATCTGGGAAGTCACGTAAGTTTATATATATATATATATATATATATATATGTATATACACACCCAAGATTCAGTGCGGGATCCCGGACTGGTCCTAAAATCCGGACACAATTTTTTTTTTTGAAACAACTAAAAAAAATTATGGAATTTGAATTTTTATATAATACAGTATTTTGGGTGTGTTTTTAATACCTATACCAACCAATGTATGTACAGTCTGCCCAGACTGTACAGAAATATTTTGGTATAAGCATCCAAATCACACCAAAATACTGTATTATGTAAAAATTCCAATTCTATATTTTTTTAGTTGTTTCAAAAAAAAGAAAAAAAAATGGTCCGGATTTTATAGAGTCCGAGATCCCGGACTGGATCCGGACTCTATATATATATATATATATATATATATATATATATATATATATATATATATTGTTTTATTAGTATTATAAATGTAATAAAATAGAAAACTTTTTATATAAAATAGAATACTTTTTATAAAGTTTTGTTTTATTTGATTATAAATAGAATATATTATATTTTATTATGCATAGTGTTTGCATAGTACCTGCATAGTGTTTGCATAGTAAAATCTTTTTTTATAAAACAGAATACTTTTATAAAGTTATTTGTTTTATTAGATTTTAAATAATATATATATATATATATATATATATATATATTATAAATTTTGTTTTATTATACAATTATAAATAGAATATATTATATTTTATTGCATAGTATCCTTTCCATTCTTCTATAAATAGGATGCTTAGATAGAATTGAAAAATACACCAAAAATTTAGAGAATTATTCTTCTATAATCTTGAGCGTATTTCTTTAGAGTTTAAGAAAGATTTAAGCGTAGAGAATAGTGCAAATTTTCTTCAAGTATATCCTCACCCTACCCGTCGGAATACTTTTCTTTTTAAGGTAAGGGGCATTGTTCTTTCGTATTCATGAAGAGAGTTATTTTCTTTCAATACTCGTAAGGGTTGTTATTCCATTCTTTATTATTATGTTGGAATAATCTGTCTATGTGAAATACCGCATACATGGTGAAATTCTTCTGTTATTCCATTCTTTATTATTCTGTTGGAATAACCTGTCTGTGCAGTCTATGGCATGCCTGATTAATTATGTTGTTATTCCATTCATTATTATTCTATTAAAACATCTTGTCTGTGCGGATTACGCATGACCTGGTTCCATTCTTTATTATTCTGTTGGAACATCATGTCTGTACGGATTACGCATGACTTGGTTCCATTCTTTATTATTCTGTTGGAATATCTTATCTGTGCGGATTATGTATGACCTGGTTCCATTCTTTGTTACTCTGTTGGAATAACCTGTCTATGTGGATTACCGCATGCATGGTGAATGATCCTTTGTATTCATTCCTTATTAACTTGTGGAAATGATCTGTCTACGTGGATTACCGCATGGCGGGCGAAAATCCATTTGCAATTTTATATATTCTATTATACTCAGTTGGTTAAAGTTTTGGCTTCTATACTCCATGGAATTAGTAGAATATCCTAGATATTTGCGTTTCATCCAGTATCTTTTTCATGGAAATATTCTTCTAATCATTCTTGAATTTTTACTCCACAAAGAAGTATCATGTTGACAATTTGAACGTTATTGATTCCTGGATAAATTAATTTATAAATCTTTAAAATTTATTCTTGAACATATTTTATTGAATTATTATGTCATTGTCATCATCCTCATGTTTATATTATTTGAAAGTCATCTGTGGCATGTAGTGCATAGATGGTCTTGGTATGATTATGACCAGGGATTATTCGGTATAATCATGACCGTAATGTAATAAATGATGTGGTAAAAGTCCTTATTGGCCCATAGTGCATTGATAGACAGTTGTTGGCATGACCATTGATGAAAACACGAATATCCTTGGCCCGTAGTGCATGGATAATTTGTGGTTGTGATACTAATGAATATCCTTGACCGTAGTACAGGGAGGATGTGGATTATTTATTGAGCTGAGTCTCAGCGATACAAGTGATAAAAACCTTTTAAATCATAAAAGATAGTAGATTTTATTCTCTACTTGACTCTTCTAATGGATTGCTTGTTTCGCTGCAGTTAAACTTGATGTTTGTTATATTGTATCAGTTTAACACTGTTGAAGGCTAACGATAATTTATTCTGTATTATCTTAGTCATAATATTTCTTACTGGGCTAGTTGAGCTCACCTTTTTGCTTTCATTGTTCTCTTCAGGAAATGAGAACGTAGCAGGGACTAGTCGGGGAACGGAGTGACGGTCCAGATGATAGCATTAGTAGTCTTCACTATTCTATGAAATAGTGTGATAATAAATGTATTGAGAACTTATTTTGAGTTTGAATACTGTCTAGAAGACAATATTTGTATTAAAACTCACAGCTCATGTTGTATATTTAAGATTGTATTTGTATTCTGTACCATGTATTTGGCGACTCAGAATAGGTGATGTATACCTATTTTGGGGGTGTTACAGTTGGTATCAAAGCTTAGGGATATGATCCCTGGCTGAGATGTGAGACAAGAACTAGGAGGGGAGAGACGGGGAATTCCTTCGCTAGTATGACCTACTTAAGTTTATTTGGTATTTAATTAGTCGGTCAGAGTATAGGGATAATATGTGATATGTTAATTAACCCTTATTTTGTAGCAGTATTTGAAAATGACATCCTAGAATGTTGAGAATAACAATGGAGCACAGGAGACCGTTGAGTCTCCACAGATCAATAATCAGGATAATCTGCATCAGGAAGGCGACAATCCTCATGCAAACAACAACACTGACCAAATGATGAACGATGGAATGTTTAGAGGCTTTATGCAATTCATGGAACATTAGGAAAGAGCGGCTCCTATTCAAAATGCAGGTGGAAACACTGGCAACTCTAGGACGGTCACCGCTAAGCAGTTTAAGGAACTGGGACCACCAGATTTTTTTGGAGAGCCAAAACCACTTAAGGCGGAGACGTGGATAAAGCAGATCTGTAAGATATTTAATGTCTTAGGATGCTCCGAGGAGCAAAAGGTTCCCTTTGCCACCTTCATGTTGCGAGCAGAGGCAGATTACTGGTGCGAATCTGTAAAGCGTACTCAACCTGCCACACTGAAGATGACTTGGGAGAAGTTCCATGAATTGTTCAACGATAAGTACTTTCCCGAAAGTATTCGTCACATGAAAGAGGTAGAGTTCATCAAGCTGAAGCTAAACAACATGACCGTGTCGCAGTACGAAGCCATGTTTGCCGAGTTGTCCCGGTTTGCATCCCATTTGGTTGATAATGAGGAGTGAATGACGCGAATGTTTCTAAGAGGTTTGAAACCCGAGATACGTCAATATCTTATCTCTCATAAACTGTGTTTGTATCAGATGTTTTTAATAGGGCTCAGTTATTGGAGCGCGATAATGAGTCAACCCAACCAAAAGAGAGCAGCCGATAAAATGATAATACCAGTGATAGCAGTCATCGAAGCGGTGACAATAAGCGTGGAGGGAATCAACATGCCAGAAAATGTAACTACTTCAGTGGTAATCATGGCCAAAATAATAAGAATGGACATTTCAAGAAGAGGAGATTCAACAATGATGGAAAGACATCAGCATCAGCACCCGTTGTTAAGGAAGGAGAACGACCACCTATCATATGCTTCAAATGCAGAGGGGAGGGACATATCAGTCCAAACTGTGCACAACAGTCCAAAACGTGTTACAATTGTGGAAGAAAAGGTCACCTAGCTCAATTTTATCGTTCAAGGAAGGCAAATTCAGCTGGGAAAGAGGCACCAAAGGCCATCCCAGAAAAGTCAAAGCCGACAGTTCAAGGGAGAGCGTTTGTTGTGACCTCACAGAAAGCAAGGAACCCGAACGAGGTCATCACGGGTAAGCTTATCATAAACTCTAGCGAAGTCTATACCTTATTTGATACCGGTTCTAACCATTCTTTTATTTCTCCTACTTGCGCTCAACATTTAAATTTGACTATGGAGAAATTAGACTTTGACTTATCTGTTGAAAATCTGTTGGGAGAAACCTTCATTACATCCATTGTTTATAAGCCTTGTTTAGTTCAAATCGGCACCCGCACTTTACCTGTCGATCTTATTTCTTTGAAAATACTTGCATTTGATGAGATTCCAGGGATTGATTGGTTAACTACTCATCATGAAAAAATTAATTATTTTCATAACGTTGTTAGCTTTCATATTCCTAACCAACCTATTATGCGAATTCAAATAACCAAACCATTAAAATCAATCACTGTCATCTCAAGCCATAAAGCTATTCGTTTATTAAAAAAGGGATGTCAAGCTTTCTTAGCTCATGTCACAGATCTAAACAAAAATATGTCAGTTTTGAATGATATTTCTATTGTTAATAAATTTTCTGACGTATTCCCTGAAGAACTTCCTGGCCTACCCCTAGAGCGTGAAATTGAATTTTAATTATTGCTATATTAAAACTTGTTCAATGCTTTGGTAACGAATTATATTGTTGCCAAATCAAAATTTGATATTCTTTTTGTGTACGTGGCTGGTTCAATGTCCCCATAGCAAATAATGACAAAAATACAAAAAACTAAAATAATATTAACTTAATAAAATCATCCACTACATAATCATTCATTATCTTTATAATTAACCATCTAAAGTTACCACAGTTCTTCAATCAAAGTATATATTTACATATATAGAGAGAGTACACTTCATAATTTCGTCCCTTGTCTTCCGTATATGTAGCACGAAAATTTGATACCCAATATTGTAAGACATGTCGTAGAAGCAGTCTTCCTGCACATTTAAAAATAATAAAAAGTCAGAAAATTGAAGCAAATAAGTCACCAGAGGCACTTAGTGCCAAAATCAATACACAAAGACAATAGAGTTGCTACATGGTACAATGTCAAGGCTTGTCTCCTATTTCATAATACTTTAGAATACCTCCAATTTCTTGTTCAATTTGAGTGACTAAACAATAAATATGGTTGGCACATCAATGGATAATCACTCTCCAACATGGTTATAGCACTATTTGATACATCATAACAAAGAATCAAAGAGAACACTGAAAACATACTGAGAACATTGTGTATGGCACAACCAAGCAAATTAGTTTTTCATGTAATTATTTATTAGGCAATTTAGTTAGATTACAAAATAGCTCAGTTGAGTTGTTCAACAAGCTGACTAAAAGAAATCTGAGTTAAATGCAAGAGAATATACTTACTTTTTTAATGTTGGTGAGGTAGCAAATAAATCCCTGATTTGCTCATTGTAAACTTCAAGGACGATAAAAGATATGTGGAACGTAAAAGTCTCTTTCCGTTCCTCAGCCACTTTAAATAAATGCTCCAAAGTTCTATAATTGACTCCTTGATTCTGTTCAGTGCCCTCCATGGTTAAAGTCTTTCCCGTCCCTGTTTGCCCATATGCAAATATGCAAACATTGTAGCCATCTAACACTGAGACCACCATGGGTGAAGCATCCGCAAAAACATCAACTAGTACAGAAAATAAAAATGAAAAAAACTCTAAATTTTGTGATCTATATAGTACAACAGCAAATTAGTAGTATAGTACTGCTTACAGTCATTTTCAAACTAATACACATCTAAATTACAAGTTTTGATATTTTAATCAGAAATACTCAACAATGAACTCAAAGAGTATTTTTCCTGAGACAACCAATTATAAGGAGAAAAGTGAAGAAACACTAAAATGAACAAAAATGGAACCAAAAAAAGTTCAAAAATTGAAAAGAGGAAGAAAAATAAGTCAATACGAATGGGAAGAAATAGCATGCCATGAAGTCATAAAGTAAAGGAAACTTTACTTGATTAATTGGCCAGAGTTCGGACGAGTCTGTTAAACTAAGTTAGATAAGTGGATCCTTGTTCATACCCCATTTCGCTAGCAGAAGTCATTACTTCAACAAACCCACACTTCTAGCATCAACAAGGAAATAAAAGATTGAGAAATGCCAATATCAGAAATAACCAAGAAAGCTGTTGAGACAAAAACGGCAAGCTTAAATTGCTACTTCGCCATGCTTCAGTTGCAGATTAACTTGGCACACAATAAAAGATGACCGATCTGACAAATCAAGATTCCCTCAGTCTTAAATGTCATTTTGAAATTAAAGTTTCACTTGAAGTAAAACCACAACATCTCATTAAACTCAAAGTTCACCCCTTATCTAATTGAATTTGGAAATTCGGAATCACCTAAAGTGTTTTTATATCAAATGAACCAGGCTCTAAATTTTGAACAAAATGAGTACATTTCAACCAACTAAACTTTTCAATCTATAACAGCTAATCCAAGCCAGAAACATTCAACCACATATATAATTACACATTGTTAGATATGTAGCTGCCATCTTAAGAGGGGAATAAAATCAAAGTTACTATATGATGTAACAACCATTTTTCATTATATAAAGGAAAATAAGAACCATAATACTCCCTACTTTCCACAAAAAAGACCCTCATTTGCGAATATTAAGGATATATTTTTGATCAATCTATACCCATAAAAATAATAGCAAGTTGTTAGCTTAGTTGTGTGGTACATAATGAAATATGGTGGAAAACTTTTTGGAGGGAGTATACATTAGTTTTAATATGCAAGCTACATATGGCCATCAATGGAGATAGAATTTGAGTGTATTGGAGTATCAAAAGTCCTCAAATCAACATTTAAACAATTCAATTAAGCAAAATTCCAGTATATTCAAACACACAAATATGATGACGTAGAGATGAGATAAATATCTAAAACAAGAGCATCAAAAATCCTCAAATCAACATTTTAAACGGTTTTATCCAGTAACTTTATCAATATATCCAAACACACAGAATACATAAATATGAGATAAATATCTAAACAAGGTTATTGTTTTTCGATAACTCACGAGGTGATGTTTCCGGCAGCCGGCGGCAGTAAAAATAGACCAGAGAGTGTCAGGGTAAAGGAGATGGAATAGGCCCATGGCTGCCACTGTTGCTGCTACCTCACCATCATGTCATGAATGAAATGCTTGATTTGCTAATTTTTAAATCAAAAATCACTCATTCGCCTAAAGTGAAATTTTGGTGTATCATAGAGAACATAGCAAAGTATTTTAAGAAAATATAACATACTCTAAACAAACAATCTAAATGGGTTTTATAAAACATCAAAAGTACACTATTAAAACAGTTTTCTAATCATATTGTTCTCCTTTAAAATCACATTTCCACTTAATCTAATCCATACAAACCATTTAATTATCTACATATAGTATCCATACACTTACTTTTGGCATCAATTTCTTCAATTTCAATGTTTAAACAAAACAGTCCCTAACGAGACATTTATCAAACAATACATTTGCATTCTTTAAATTTCAGAATTCACAACCAATTATTATATATGGTTTGATCAATACTTTTTAACCTTATAGCTCCGCACAACAACAACTAAATTCCACCTTTCTAATTTGAAGAGTATGTTACCTCGTCATTGTTCTCAGGCGCAGATGCACTTTGGGAGGATTTTAAAATGCTTACCCACAAGCTCTTGATATCACTAGCCCTATCATCCAGGAAAACTTTCTGCATTATCAATATCATAAAGCATAGGAATTAAATGAGTATATTATTATCACAAAAAACAACAATGATATGGTCAAAGAAGGTAAAAAAAAAATTGGACCAGGAACAGCAACATAAAAGGAGAACAGTTATAGGAGTTCAAAGTCTTTAATCAAAATCCGATGTAGAAGGAATAGATTGTGGAGATGGATTCTCTAACCACCAACATATATTAACTCTCTATTTATTGCAGCTTTAGAACAATTTAAGATATTGTGAACTGAACATCAGTTAATGAAGCAAGTATCAATAGAAACTAAATGACTAAATTTCAAATTAGTAGAGAAACAAAAGAGAATATTTACTTGGATATCAGTTAATGAAGCAAGTATCAATAGAAACAAAAGAGAAAATAATATTTTTGACCAAGGAAAAAACTATTTTTGACTAAGAGAAAAAACTAATTGTAATTGTAGTGACTATTTTAGAGAATAAAGTCTTGATAATAATAATAATAATTGTAATAATTGCGTGATATTAATAATAATAATAATAATAACAATAATACTAATAATAATAATAATAATAATTGTGTGATAATAATAATAATAATAATAATAATAATAATAATAATAATAATAATAATAATAACAACAACAACAACCGTAATAATAATAATAATAATAATAATAATAATAATAATAATAATAATAATAATAATAATAATTAGAACAACAACAACAACAACAATAATAATAATAACAATAATAGTACTAATAATACTAATAATAATAATAACAACAACAACAACTATAATAATTGTAGGGATTTCGGCACAAAAACGCAGCGAAAATAAAATAATCAAAGCAATATCTGAAACCCAACACAGGATCCATGCGAAAAATCAATTAATTCAGAGGTTTAGATATTATACCGAAAATGAAAGTGTTTCTGAAACGGCTTCAAATCCTGAATGCAATTCCTCACGAAACTACGTCTCTATAGTATCCACACGAACGCCGCACGATTCGTCGAACGATTCTGCAATAAGAGGGACTTGCGGTACTAGCCACCAAAGGAACCTTTATGAAACTATATGTTTTCTCTCTAGTCTCTCTCTAAGAGCGGCTAAGGTTTTCAAGTTATGATCTAACCCTATGTAGCTGATATATATCCTATATATAGTAGTTAAATGGAATTAATCAAAACCTAATTTCATAAAATCCAAATTTATATATATATATATATATATATAACTTAATTAAGTCTTACTTAATTAATATACATATATACAAACTTTCCTTTTAATTTAAATTTGTGATTTAAATACTATTAATCATATTAATATATTTAAATCCTTAAAATTTAAATCTATTCCCTTTTAAATTACATTCTATGTGTGTGACCCTATAGTTTATTATCACGTTGGCAATAATTTTAAAATCATATTATAAAATTATAAACAGTGAGTGGCATCTAGTAATGCATCACTGCTACCCAAGTAATAATAAGATCGATGATTCGATGCAACCCTTTAGTGACCAATGTTTCAATGTAATTTAATTCTTTTAACCTTAATATCCTAGATTAAACTCGAGTCATGGAATGTGTCATACTCTTCATAATTTAATCTGAATTTTCTTGATCAATGAGTAGACTATATGAAACAAATCACTATTTGAGCATGGCCATGCATTTCATAATCCTACTCAATCAAGAGGCCTATGGATATCACCCCTAATATATAGGAGAGTTAAATTCCATCTAGATCACTCATATTCCTCACACGATTCATGATGTACCCAATTATCACCTTTATAGTCCACCCTATTAAAGGTGACATTTGATGATATCAAAGCACATAAATTCCAGCGTAGTAATATAGTGATTTCAGGTCGGAGGACCATTACATCATTATCATTATGAGAATTTCTAATGACACTTCGCATAATGCTCCACATAGAATTCTCATGGTGGGTCTGTCCAGTACATCGTTCACTAACATGTACCTATGAATTGACTTAATATCTCATATATTTATGACCAATGAGATTTGATCATCAGTCAATCCATATACTAGTCTCAATGCATCAATGTTGTCCCATCAATAATGATACTCGACTAGGGACATTTAAGAACAATGATACTAATTGTGATTATATAATCTCATGTTCAAGTCACATACATGGAACCATATAATTTGTATCACTATTCTAAGGAATTTTATTATGTTAACAATTATATAACGCAGTAAATAAAACAATAATAAAATTATTCATTTATTCAATCAAATATAATATCAAAACGTTAAGCAGAAGAAATTATTATCACGCAATTATTATTATTATTATTATTATTATTATTATTATTATTATTATTATCACGTAATAATAATAATAATAATAATAACAGTACTAATAATAGTAATAATAATAATAATAACAATATTAGTAATAATAATAATAATAATAACAATAATAATAATAACAATAATAATAATAGTACTAATAATAATAATAACAATAACAATAATAATAATAATTGTACTACTACTACTACTACTACTACTACTACTACTACTACTACTACTACTACTACTACTAATAATAATAATAATAATAATAATAATAATAAACCAGGGAATAATAGTAGGATGATCTTCCCTGGTTTGTATCGCCAGGCAAACATTTGTTGTTAGTCAACACTCTTAACCTGTATATGGGAAATTACAAGAGAAATACTCACCAGCAGAAATGGGTAAAATCCTAGCTAAGCCTCCGTCAAGCCGTGCGAACGCATGCGCATTCCCTTGAGGAAATAGGCAAAGGTGTAGGAACCCTAATCATACTCTCTAATACGGTCCACGTGTCGTGTGGCACTGATCAAAGAGAATGACACCGTAGAAGAGTTATCAGCTATGAAGTAGCCCCTAATGATCATCAGGAATAATCGCCGAAGAATGTGATCGCTGACTCTCACATCACCGGGTATGGGCTCACTCAACAGCCCGCTCATAACATCTATGCTCAAAGGACTTATACGAATAGTCCTGCCTTTGAGCGCCTCCGTCGAAAATCCTAGCAAGGATCTGACGGCAGTCGGGGTAATATCTTTCGTATAAGGCATTGGCGCCCCTCCAAACTCCATACCTGTGATAAACTGCCAATCCATCGGCGTCATCATCACCTCACAGTCCAACAAATGGAGTTACTGAGTCTGGTGAAACCAGCGCTCAGACAATGCCCTGAGGTAACCCCAGGGACAACAACGGAGAAGGATGGAAAAGAATGCTCCAAATCCCCTGTCATGCACGATCACTCTGTAGTCAGGATGCAGAGCTTGGTACATGGGTAAATGTTGAACCAATTCCCTTTAGGCTATGTAAAGTCGGGAACCTACATCACAAAGTAGATCAACATTAGAATCCTTTACTCCTCATCAATAGGAAAGAAGGAAGATCAAAATCTAGATTCATACCTCGTTTGCATGCAAATAAACTGAGGTATATCGACTCAAATCTCCCAGAAGCTCTGGGTTCACCATCTGAATACTCTGGAGGTCCCTACGTGGAACATGTGCAGCAGGAGCGGGAACCGCAACTGGTACATCCTCCTCCTCGTCCTCCACATCCGGTACATCAACCAGGACAAGACGTATCACCGCCTCCGCCAAACGAGGAAGGTGTCTAACGGAACGCAGTCGAGGCACTTCAGAAGCCCTCCTTCGCACACCAGAAGTGGTCCTACGGGAACTACTCGGCTAATCCGGATCCATATATCTGGACAATAAGTCTCCAAATCACCTCAGAAAGGGTGTGGTAAATTCTAAACCGGAGCTTTTCAAAATGAAATTTTATGACTACATGCATGCATACATTATTTTAACATTCATCTACAGTAGAGTTAAAAATGCATGACTACCCAATGCCTACATTTTGAAAAAAAAAATCCGTAGTTTCCTTTGTAAATAGGACTATCCACATGCACATAGGCATGACTATGTAGCCATTTAGTAGCACACCTGCCCATAGTCATAAACATCCTACATGCATCAATACGTTACAGTAAAAAATTCGTAAGAGTAGCCTAATTACCAGGATTATTTTACTTTTTTCACCTTTGTTCATTTGTCCTCAAATAAGATAGGAAATAGCAAAAAAAGGTGTTAATTTGACTATTTTAAAAGTCAATTTTTTTTACATCATTATGTTTAGTATGGTTTAATACTAACATTTACTATGTTGAATATTTTTTTATCAAGTCATTTCATCATGCATAATTACTACAATGTGTTTTGATGCATTTCATGTGATAAGTCATTTTCCAACGGATAGAAACTGGAAAAGAAGACGTGCATACATTACCACGACAGTGTAGAACACTTGTACATTGACAGAATTTCCAAAAAAGACGCCTGAACTCAGTAGATTTGAAGAAGAGCTCTCAGATTTCCTTCGCGGCACAACATGAAATGACTTAAAAAGGTAACATGAAGCCTTAATAGCCATCCACGGCTGGCTGCAGGACCACCTGCGACTGATGCAGGTGTACCTATGACTCTTTTAGGTGGGGCCCATCCCTCCAGCTCGGTCCAGTTTGAGTTGTAAAGGAGTTCTCATAAGCTGAAAAGGCCAAATCAGGAATAAAAACCCTATGAGATTGAGCAGAATAGCCTGAAATCCTGGTTTTCACAGGCCAAACTATGGCTTTACAAAGCACTCATTGTTATTCGCCCAAACACAGGGTACACTATACCGATGATTCAGCTGTTGTAAATTACACTCGACAATACATGGCGAAGGTCCGATGCCATCAATTCAGGGTCGTAACCCTAAAATATTTTCCCCAACGGGTTTTCATACAATCCATCCGTTGATACACATGTCAACTAAGGGCAAGCAAGCTTGATATTATCCCCAGCAGGGATCTCATCCGTTGATGCACATGTCAATAAAGGTCAGGCAAAGCAGGGAAAAATTATAATAATAATAATAATAATAATAATAGAACAACAAGGAAATCTAAGTTAGTAGGAAAATGAAACAGAATGACCACTACTATTAGTATTAGTACTATTATTATTATTATTATTATTATTATTATTAGTACTACTATTATTATTATTAGTACTATTATTATTATTATTATTATTATTATTATTATTATTATTATTATTATTAATAGCAGCGGAAAAAGACATGGCGATACAAACCAGGGAAGATCATCCTCATCGGGGAGGACCGATGATGGAATATGTTATACACATTCTCAACAGACAAAACTCATCCCCACAGAGTCTCTTGTACATGGGAGATACATCTTTAGGATAAAGTCTGTATCAAGGATTCAAGACTTTGGTGATAACCCCAACGTCAACAATCCTAAAGATTCCTGGTAGCTGTGGATCACACGTCCATGACAGTTCATCAGGCTACTTATGTAGTGCTCCCCCAGTAGAAGCAACAGGGAGCCGGCAATCATCCCACCATGTTGGAGAAGAATCCAATAAACCACATACATTTGCATCATATTGTTGTGCATTGCATCATGATCATCTTGTCGTATTTCAAGTGTCTAGTATTCTATATCATATCCATGCCATTGCAGTGCATGAATATGATAAAGAGGGGCATCTGTAGACACTCAAAATTTTTTGCCTACCTATTACTAACATTACAAGAAGCACAGAATCTTCTTTCAGAGATAACCCTGGAAGACAGTTCAGCTTAATCCCGAAAATACCACCAGAAGTGCAGTTTCAACCCCGAAAAACACACCGGGAGTATCATTTCCCACCTCGGAGATAACCCCAGGGAAAGCAGTGCAAATACCAAAAATTCTATCGGAGAAAGCCGTTTCATCTTGGAAATAACCCCGAGATGTTCAGTCTCAGTCACGAAAACAACACCGGGAAAGGAAATGTCAACCTTGAAGATAACCCCAAGGAGTACAGTTACAGTTTCGGAGATAACCCCGGAGATGCTCGTTTCAACCCATGCAGTCAACTTCAACCTCGGGACTCATACCAAAGAACTCAACTCCCAAAACCATAGATAACATCGAAAAGACAGGCACACTTCAGAGACAACCCTGAGGGCATTCAGCACTTGCAGCAGTCCAATCTCAGAGATAACCCTGAGCAATATTTGCTTTATCAGCCCAAACCATAGATAACCCTTATGAAGGGCAAAATCGTTAAAATACCACCTCAACCCCACATTGCGCCGTCTCAACACATCTCAGCATACATTTTACACAACAATATCCCATAAGAACCAAGGAGTTGCAATCTCGAGTGACTACTACACAAGGCAGAACACTGGATAGAATTTGAACTTGAAGACATAGAACATGGTTCCATCTTCCTAACATCGTACAACCTCTAATCCCATGTCATTGTGTAGCTCTCGACAACGGTAGTCCAAAACAAATCTTATACACCTCAATCGGATGCTCAGATTGAAGTTCTGCAAGTTCGAGCGAACATCACATTGTACGCATGCACGTACTTTGAGACGACAGGACCCGCAGAGCCCAGGGCACCCTGGGCAGCCGCAGGTACATCTACGACTGCCGCATGTGCATCTACGGCTGCCGTAGGTACACCTGCGGCTACCCCCTCTATAAATAGAGGGCTTGGGGTGGCCATATTTTAAGAGAAAACGGCGAGGAAGCCCTATCCAATTTGCTCTGTACACACCCTATATTGAGGGCTTTCTCATTTTAAACACTTGTGAGCTCACCTATTTCTATTTTTTTATCGGAGGGAGCTGAGTGTTCATCCACTTAAAGCTATAGAAGTCTTCTTTGGCAGTCCACTGTAAGCCTTCTTACACACTTTAAAGCCTTTCTCTTCATCTTTGCACACACTCTTTTTCACATTGAGAGTCGTATTGTGTGTGTATTCCCAGACTTCGGTCTGTGATTTTAATTTTTGTTTGTGTGTGTGTGTATATATATATTTATATTTATATATATGGACTAACGTTATCGAGTTATGCCTCGATTGAGCCTGGACTCACGTCCGGAGCGTTAAATTGCTTTTATATATATATATATATATATATATACATATATAAATGAACTGTTGTCGAACTTTGTTCGATGAGCCTGAATTTTACATCCATAACGTTTATTACTTATATATATAGTGACAAATCGCTGAAATGATAAACCGAGCAGGGATTGATATATATCCTGTGCGTTTACCGCTTATATATATTTACATTTCTGTCAGGCCTGGAGTTTACTTCGTGGCCTTTTACTGCTTTATTTATATTTCGTCTCGCCTGGAGTTTTCTTCGTGGCGATTGATCGTTTTTACTGCTTTATTTATATTTAGTCCCGCCTGGAGTTTACTTCGTGGCGGTTGATCGTATTTATTTCTTTATTTACATTTCTTATCCCCCATGGAGGTGCTTTGTGGTGGTTGATCATGTATGTATATATATTTACAGCTTATATATATATATATATATATATATATATATATATATATATATATATATATATATATATAACTGCTTACTGCTTTCATATAAATTGCAGCAACATGTGACCCTAGGAATCATGAGATCACAGATTCAATCTACTGAATCTAGATTCGGTTCTCGTGATGGACAATTTTTAGCTGTAATCAGCTTATAAATTATTCACGGTGTTTGAATTTCCTTAGATAGCTTTCATTCCCATAAGCAGTTCGGCACTGCTATATACTATTTTCTCGAAGATGCTTCGCATCTCGAAAAAAAAGCAACCAAAACGAACATTCAAATAATAAAATGAAAGTATCAAAGGCCTCAATTGCTATTGAGCACAGAGTTTGAAAAACCTCTTTTACAAAACATCATTGCCATATCTTGTTTAAAACTAAATTTTTATACAAATTCAAACCCTTTGAATATAGGTGCGAACGAGGCCTCGCACTACTTCCAAATAACAGTGTATTGACCCCCACACACACACACATATTCATATAACAGTTTCTTGAAAAGTGGTGGTCACCGTGGTAACACAAATGTCGGGGGGTGCCTAACACCTTCCCTCCGCATAATCAAGGCCCCGAACCCTAATGAATCTCGGTTTCACACACCTGTTTAGCAGTTTCACATCATTGGGTCAATGTGCAAACCTTTTCTCGGTTGCGTTGGTGCAACCAGTTAAAAACACCAACTGGCGACTTTTACAGTCAAATGGTCGACATATACATGTCGGACATTTTTCACTTGTTTTTTCAAATAAATCTCACCTAACATAAGAACATCAAAGAACAAGAACAGAAAAGGGAGAAATAAAAATCCCGGCGATGACAATACATTTAAGTATAACGGTGTGACAGATGATGTAGTGAGACTCCGGTTGTTTCAATTCACATTGTGGGCTAAGGAAAAAAGATGGCTACATTCACTACCATCGGGATCCATTACAACTGTAGACTCTCAAAATTTTTTGGCCTACTTATTATTAACATTGCAGGAAGTGTGGAATCTTCTTTCAGACTTAACCCTGGAAGACAACTCAGCTTAATCCCGAATACCACAAGAAGTTCAGTTTCAACCCTGAAAAACACACCATGAGTATCCTTTCCCCATCTCGAAGATAACCCCGAGCATAGCAGTGCAAATACCAAAAATTCCACCAGAGAAGGTCGTTTCATCTTGGAGATAACCCCGAGATGTTCAGTCTCAGTCCAAAAAACAACATCGAGAAAGAAAATGTCAACCTTGGAGATAACCCCAAGGAGTACAGTTGCAGTTCCGGAGATAACCTCGAAAATGCTTGTTTCAAATTCATACAGTCAGCTTCAACCTCGGGACTCACACCAAGGCACTCAATTCAGAAACCCAGAGATAACCTCGAGAGGAAAGGCACACCTCAGAGACAACCCTGAGGGCGGTCAACACTTGTAGCGGTCCAATCTCAGAGATAACCCTAAGAAACGTCTGCTTTATCAGCCAAAACTGGTGATAACCCCGGTGAAGGGCAAAGTCGTCAAATTACTACCTCAACCCCACATGGAGTCGTCTTAATAAATTAAAATAAACATACATTCTACACAACAATATCCCACTAGAACCAAGGAGTTGCAATCCCGACTGACTACTACACAAGGCAGCACACCGGATAGAATTTAAAGCTTGAAAAGATAGGACATCGTTCCATCTTCCTGACTTTGTACCACCTCTAATCCCATATCATTGCATAGCTCTCAACAATAGCAGTCCGAAATAGGTCTTCAACACCTCAATCAAATGCTCGGATTGAAGTTCTGCAAGTTTGAGCGGACATCATGTTGCACACATGCACGTACTTTGAGACAACGAGACCCGCGGAGCCCGGGTCACCCCGGACAGTCGCAAGTGCATCTGCGTCTCCCAAATCTATAAATATAGAGCTTGGGTGGCCATTTGTAAGAGAAAAAAAGCGAGGAAGCCCTGTCAAATTTACTTTGTACACACCTCATATTAAGTGCTTTCTCATTTTAAACACTTGTTCGCTCACATATAGCTATATTTTTACTAGTGAGAGCCGAGTGTTCATCCACTTAAATTCATAGAAGTCTTCTTTGGCAGCCCATTGTAAGCCTTCTTACACATTATAAAGTCTTTCTCTTCATCTTTGCACACACTGTTCTTCACATTGAGAGTCGTGTTGTGTGTGTATGCCCGGACTTCGGTCCGTGGTTTTCATTTCTATTTGTATATATATACTCATATATATATATATATATATGAACTGTTGTCGAACTTTATTCGATAAGCCTGGATTTTACATCCGGAGCGTTTACTGCTTTTATATACATATACATATATATATATAAACTGTTGTTGAACTCTGTTCGAGGAGCCTGGATTTTATATCTGGTGCGTTTACTGCTTATATATATATATATATATATATATATATATATATATATATATATATATAGCGACAAATCACTGAAATGATAAACTGAGCCGGGATCGAAATATATCATGTGAGTTTACCACTCATATATATATATATATACATATACATTTCTGTCAGACCATGAGTTTACTTTGTGGCCTTTTACTGCTTTATTTAGATTCTGTCCCGCCTGGAGTTTAGTTCGTGGTAGTTGATTGTTTTTACTGCTTTATTTACATTCTGTCCCGCCTAGTGTTTACTTCGTGGTGATTGATCACATTTACTGCTTTATTTATATTTCTGATCCCCCATGGAGGTGCTTCGTGGTGGTTGATCATGTCTCTATATATATATTTACATTTCTGATCCCTCATGGAGGTGCTTCGTGGTGGTTGATCATGTTTATATATATATATACAGATTTTATATATATAACTGTTTACTGCTTTTCATATAAATTGCGGCATCATGTGAGCCTAGGAATCATGTGATTACAGATTCAGTCTACTGAATCTAGATTCGGTTCCCGTGATGGACATTTTCAGTTGTAAGCAGCTAGTAAATTATTCACGGTGTTTGAATTTCCTTAGATGGCTTTCATGCCCATTAGGAGTTTGGCACTGCTATATATTATTTTCTCGAAGATGCTTCGCATCTCGAAAATAAAAGCAATCAAGCTGAATATTTAATAATAAAATGGAAGTATGAAAAGGTCTCAATTACTATTGAGCACAGGGTTTGAAAAACAACTTTTACAAAACATCATTGCTATATCATGTTTAAAACTGAATTTTCATACAAATTCAAACCCTTTGTATATAGGTGCGAACGAGGCCTCACACTACTTCCAAATAACATCACATTGACCCACACACACAGACATACACATTCATATAACATTTTCTTAAAAAGGTGGGGTCACCGTGGTAACACGGATGTCGGGGGGTGCCTAACACATTCCCTCCGCATAATCAAGCCCCAAAACCCAAATGAATCTCAGTTTCACAGACACGTTTAGCAGTGTCACATCACTGGGTCAATGTACAAACCTTTTTTTGGTTGCGTTGGTGCAACCAGTTAAAAACATCAACTGGAGACTCTTACAGTCAAATCGTCGACATATATATGTCAGACCTTTTTCACTTGTTTTTTCAAACAAATCTAACATAACATGAGAACACCAAATAACAAGAACAGAAAAGGGACAAATAAAAATCTTGACGTCGGCAGGTGGCGACTCTGCTGGGGAAACCAGTAAGAGGGCTTAATCTGCTACTACAAGCTTTTCAAAACTTTTATATGCTTATGTTTAAATGGTGCATTTACATTATTGATGAATGTGTACGAATTCATTTTACTTACTGCTGTGACACCCCCAAATCTGGGTACTTCGATTCCACGGGATCTGGGGTTCACTGTACAAATATCATCTATCTATCTACCCATAATAAATGCAAATCATGCAATAGATAGAATAAAAATCTTCCCCTTAAGGGTTACAACATCCAAATAATAATAATACAATCCCAGGTTATACTAACCTTAAACATCTGTGCGGAATCATAAACAAATAAGTCTTAAATAACATCATTAACTCAAGTCTTAAACATAAATACATCATCTAATAAAAATAACAAGTCTTCATCACTTGCTAACTTTTCCCTAGCCTTTACTAGTGGAAGGTTCATCGGTTCTTTCGTTCTTAACTGCAATGTTATTATAAAGCAAGAGTGAGCACTATTGCCCACAAGTATAACAATGAAATAACAGTATAATAACGTGCGAGTGAATTAAAGACATCTGAATAAAAGTTCAACTTTTGAATCAAGAATGAATAACAAGAATCAAAAGAATTCTGAGGGTATGTCCTAGGTTAACAAGGGTTATACTTGAAACCTTTAACAGTCATAAGACTATGGACCTTTATTCTCGTACTTAGGGGGACCAGCCCTTAGTACCATACTGTGCACAATATCTTAACGCTAACACATAAGTAAATCCCTTTACAGGGTTGTTCATCTCAGTTTGACATTCGAATCCGCACCAAAGGAAGTTTGGTTTGGATAATTCAATAATGGTTCTGAAATTTAGAACGTTCATCAACTAAGGACTAGTTGAATCAATAAAGTTCACTAGTCTAATAAGGTACAGCAATAATGATATTCAATTCGAATAATAATCTCAAGAAGTATACAATAGAACAATTATTGTATAACTGAATCATGCTTTAAAAAGATAATAAATCTTTAATATAACATTCGAAATTGAATAATAGTATTGATAATTTACTCGAGGTAAATAATAGACTTGAACAATAATGACAAGTAGGGTTAGGAAACTTGTCTCGTGTATAGGCTAAACGATTACTACTTCCGTTCACCACAAATCCTACACACATACCATATGTATTCACGACATTCATTAGTTACATTTTCACTTAATTATTTAATATAAACTCCACTTTATTTAACAAATCATTACCCTTCTAATTTAATTACTTAATTAAATTAGAATATTTTCATTCTCTTACTATTATTACACTCGAATAAATTATTTCATAATAATTTCCATCGAATATTTATTTTATTCAATAAATATCTCAATTGAAATATTTACATTATTTTATAAATATTTAGTAATAATTTTCATCGAATATTTATTTTACTCCATAAATATCTCAATTAAAATATTTAATTTATTTTATAAATATTTTAATAATAATTTTAATCGAATATTTATTTTATTCCATAATATCTCAATTAAAATATTTAATTTATTTTATAAATATTTTAATAATAATTTTCATCGAATATTTATTTTATTCAATAAATATCTCAATTAAAATATTTAATTTATTTTATAAATATTTTAATAATAATTTTTATCAAATATTTATTTTATTCCATTAATATCTCAATTAAAATATTTAATTTATTTTATAAATATTTTAATAATAATTCTCATCAAATATTTATTTATTTATTTATTTTTTATTTTTTTATATTTTTATTATTATTTTTTTTAACCGTCGGGGCGTGGTAATTTAATTTGGTAACGCCCGCCGGGGGGTGGGGGGTTACCCAGGCTCATTTTCTGCAGTTTCTGCAGTTCTGCAGTTCGCTAACATAACAAGGCCAAATTAGGCCAAAAATCTATCACAGGTAAAATTATACATGAATATGGCCATAACTTCCAATTAGTTATTTTTACACGAATTTAGACTTACCCAATCATTGTAATACATATATAATCATTACTTAACCCATCTAGCATGATTTTTAACAAGTTACAACACATAATTTGCAAAATCAACACATTTACTTTCACTGTTCTTGATGTTCTTGAAGGTTTTGAAAATAAAACATGAAAATTATCACTACGGATTCGTTATAACACCGAATCAGTTTATTTAAACTTTGGTCTCTTCGTATTAACATGCATAATGATATACGAGTGTAAAATTTAGGGATAATATACGATCAATACATAAAATATCACGTATAAGGCCATAAGGCCAAAATCCATACTCTGTAATTTTGTAGAAATCATATACGATGTAATATTATGAAACTGATGATATGGAATCATGCAATATATATATAAAATACGATTTGATACATCTTAACCCATAAATAACTCATAAATATTACTCATTTCTCAATCACAGAGGCTTTACAGAAACTTTGAAAGCCATTTTCTTATAAAAACATAATGACGTAAAATAGAATTTGGGAAGGAAAATTACCCAGAGTATAATTAATGGAAGATGAATTCCTTCTCAGATGACTCTCACAATCCTCTTAACAACTCTGACTTCTCAACTCTTTCTCTGTATTTCTCTCTGTTATGCTTTCTAGACTTAGGCAAATAATGAAGAAGAAATAAAAGAATACTTAAACTAAATAATGAACAACTGACGCGTTGGTGGTCAGTTACCCAGTCATGGGTTAACTGGCCCCAACTCCCTTTAGTGCCATGTTTGCCTAGCTAGAATAGGTTTCAAAAACCATTTAATTTAATAAAACTTTATCACATAGTTAATTCATGTCACACCCACTTGCACAATAATCAAATATCTTATTTAATATAAATAAAATATAATAACTTCTCATAAATTCACATATTCATATATTTAATTTTCTCATTAATTAATAATGTCAAATTATTAACTCTCTAATTAATAATTAATTTAATTAAAATAACATCATGCTTAATTAAATATTTCATTTAATTCAATAAACTCAATTAATTACATACTTGAATAATAATTATTCTCCACATTAATTTAATAAATATAATACATATAATTAAATTAATCTACCACAATTGCATCAAATAATTATTTAATCCAATAATTAAATCATTGAAAAATATTTATTTAATTCAATAAATATTAAAATTAAATTACAAAAATCTCGTTCGTCACATCTTCCCCCCTTAAAAGGATTCTGTCCCCAGAATCACGACTCAATAAATTCAACCCATTACATTCTTCCCCCCTTATAAAGATTCTGTCCCCAGAATCGGTTACACATAATTAAGTAAATAAATGAGGGTAATTCTTCATCACATTTTCTTCGAGTTCCCACGTAGCTTCGTCAGCGTTGTGGTTCCTCCAAATTACCTTAACAGAAGGTATAACTTTATTTCTGAGAACTTGTTCTTTTCGGTCGACAATTTGGATAGGAATTTCTTCGTAGGATAAGTCTTTCTCAAAATGTAGGGCTTCATATTCAATTACATGCTTGTAATCAGCCTTGTAGGGTCGTAATATAGAAAAATGGAAGACGTTGTGGACATTATCGAGTGCTGGAGGTAAGGTTACCTCGTACGCAACTTCTCCGATTCTTCTCAGTACTTCAAAGGGTCCAATGAATCTTGGGCTCAATTTCCCTTTCTTTCCGAACCTGATCTTCACCTTCCAGGGAGAGACCTTCAAGAAAACATAACTACCTGATTCAAACTCGATTTTTTTATGATGTGGATCAGCGTATTTCTTCTGTGTATCTTGAACCGCTACCAGTCGTGCTCGGATCACTTTGACTATTTCTGCCGTCTGCTGTACCAATTCTGGCCCTAGCAATTGTCTTTCACCAACTTCATCCCAGTAAAGCGGAGTTCTGCACTTTCTACCGTATAACGCTTCGTAAGGAGGCATGCCTATACTAGCGTGGTAACTGTTGTTGTAGCCGAACTCTACTAATGGTAGGTGATCATCCCAATTTCCTTTAAAGTCCATCACATAGGCTCTTAGCATATCTTTTAATGTTTGAATCGTTCTCTCACTCTGTTCGTCTATTTGAGGGTGGTAAGCTGTACTCATTCGCAATTGTGTACCCATGCATTCCTGAAGACGTTTCCAAAAATTTGATGTGAAGCGCGGATCCCTATCTGAAATAATTGATACCGGAACTCCGTGTCTCGAAACAATCTCTTTTACGTATAGCCTCACCAACTGATCTAAGTTGAATCTTATTTTGATCGGAAAGAAGTGTGCAGATTTCGTCAGTCGGTCAACGATAACCCATACTGCGTCGTAACCTTTCTGAGTCGTCGGAAGGCCAACAACGAAGTCCATTATAATATGTTCCCATTTCCACTCCGGGATCTCTAACGGTTGTAACAATCCACTCGGTTTCTGATGTTCCGCTTTCACTTTCTAACAGGTCAGACACTTGGCAACACATTCTGCAACATCACGCTTCAAATTCGGCCACCAGAAATGTTGTCTAAGATCTTGGTACATCTTGATACTACCAGGGTGAATCGAATATCGTGAACTATGAGCCTCGCTTAAAATATCTTCCTTAATCTCTTGAACTGGCGGTACCTAAATTCTATTATCAAATCTCAGTATTCCTTCCTTATCCATCTTAAATCTTGGTTCGGTTCCTTCAGATATCTTCTTTGTCACATTTTTACATTCTTCGTCCTGAACCTGAGCCTCCTTAACTTTATCCAGTAGGGTTATACCAGATTGCATCTGAAATATTTTCTCATCAATCTCCATAGGATACTTCACTTCCAATTCCAGTTTCTCCATTTCTGCAATTAGCTCGTCCTGAGCAGTCAACATCATCAACTTCTCCCGACCCTTTCTAATTAAGGCTTCGACAACGACATTTGCCTTACCCGGATGGTATAAGATCTCACAGTCGTAGTCCTTAATTAACTCCAACCACCTTCTTTGACACATATTCAAGTCCTTCTGCGTTAAAATATATTTCAGACTCTTATGGTCCGTATATATTTCACACTTCTCCCCGTAGAGATAGTGCCTCCAAATGTTCAAAGCAAAAACAACTGCAGCTAACTCCAAGTCATGGGTCGGATATCCCTTCTCGTAATCCTTCAATTGTCGTGATGCATACGCAATGACTTTGCCATTTTGCATCAGCACACAACCAAGTCTTTTATGCGATGCATTACTATAAACAACAAAATTTCCTGTATCATCCGGAAGAGATAACACAGGGGCCGTACTCAACCTCTTCTTCAATTCTTGAAAACTTTCCTCACACTTATCCGTCAAAACAAATTTCACAGCTTTTCGAGTTAAATTCGTTAACGGAGTTGCGATCTTGGAAAAGTCTTGTATGAACCTTCTATAATATCCTGCCAATCCAAGAAAACTTTGTACTTCCGATGGAGTCCTCGGCTGATCCCAGTTAATCACGACTTCAACTTTGGATGGATCTACCGAAATTCCATTTTTATCAATCACGTGCCCAAGAAATTGCACTCGTTCAATCCAAAATTTGAATTTCGAAAACTTGGCAAACAACTTTTTCCTTCTCAATACTTCCAATGTTAATCTCAAATGCTCTTCGTGTTCTTCTTTGGTTTTCGAATAGACCAAAATGTCATCTATAAATACCACTACGAACTTGTCCAAAAATGGCTTGAACACACCATTCATTAGTCCCATAAATGCTACAGGAGCATTCATAAGACCAAACGACATTACTAAAAATTCGTAGTGACCGTATCGTGTTCTGAACGCAGTCTTTGGTACATCCTTCGGCCTCACCTTCAATTGATGATAACCGCTTCTCAAGTCTATCTTGGAAAAGTATCTCGCTCCCTTCAATTGATCAAACAGGTTGTCGATCCTCGGTAATGGATATCTGTTCTTAATCGTGACCTTATTCAGTTCTCTGTAGTCAATGCAGAGTCGCATCGATCCATCCTTCTTTTTCACAAACAACACCGGCGCTCCCCACGGCGATACGCTCGGTTGAATGCACTTCTTGTCCAACAATTCTTGTAGTTGTACCATTAATTCCTTAATCTCTACTGGTGCCATTCGGTATGGTGCCTTCGATATTGGAGCAGTTCCGGGCGCCAAATCGATTACGAAATCTACCTCTCTATCTGGTGGAAGTCCTGGTAAATCGTCTAGAAATACGTCGACGAAGTCCCTCACAATCGGTATTTCTTCTACCTTCAGATTCTCTTTTCGACTGTCGACTATGTAAGCTAAGTATCCTACACAGCCTTATTTTAACAACTTCCTGGCCTGCATCATCATCAGACAACTCACTTGTCTAGGTGACTTGCTACCATAAAACACAACCTTTGATGGAGTCATAAGGTTAATATGCTTTTTTTGGCAATCAATTACAGCCCCATAATTGGATAACCAGTCCATACCCAAGATAACATCGAATTCTCCAAGTCGAATAGGGATTTGATCTACGTTCATAATGTTACCCTTAATATCCACCCTACAGTTCTTGTGTACGTATTTAACAGGGATCACTTCTCTATTCGCAATTTCTATGTTCATGGGGTATTCTAACTCATCCTTAGGCAATTCTAAGTTCTTAGCAAAGTCATCGGATATAAATGAACAAGTAGCACCCGAATCAAATAATACGTAAGCATTAACTTTATTGATCAGAATGATACCTGACACCACATCGCGAGACTGCACTGCATCTTGAACTGTCATGTTGAATGTTCTGGCGGTCGGTCGGTTGGTTGCAGTTGGTCCTGTGATAGTCAGAGTGCTTCCACTGTTGTTTCCTTTATTCCCTCCTGATCCTGTTCCTCCAGATCCCTTATTAGGATAATCCCTTGCAAGATGATCCTTTGAGCCACAAGTGAAGCAAACACCCTTCTTTGGTTTAGAACAGTTAGGTGCTATGTGGCCTTCCTGACCACAATTGTAGCATACTCATTTTCCCTTCATGTAAACTCCCAAATGAGCTTTTCCGTACGTTGAGCACGCTTCAATCTTCTTCTTTTGCCCTCCTTGTTGACTTCCAGCTGACGAGTTATCAGACCACTTTCTCTTCTGATTATTATTACCTCCCATGCTATTTCCACCAGTCTTGTTAATTCCTTCATTTTCACTCTTTTTCTTCTTCTGATCTTGATTATATTTAGATACCGTAACGCTTCCACCTTCAGCGAGTATGGCCTTCTCTAACACTCCAGTAAAGGTGTTCAATTGGAACATTGACACCTTGCTATACAACCAGGGCTTCAGTCCCTGCTCGAAACGTCTTTCCTTTCTCTCGTCAGTATGCACTTGATACGTGGCGAACCTAGCCAATTCGTTGAACCTTGCCGCATAATCTGCTACGGACATATTCCCTTGTTTTAACTCCAAAAACTGAACTTCCATTTGGTTTTGCGAACTAGTCGGAAAATACATCTCGAAAAACATATCCTTAAATATCTCCCAGGTTATTACACCTTCTCCTCCCCGTACTTTGTTTGACTACCACCAATAGCTGGCTTCAGACTTCAGCATGAATGTTGCATATGCGGTCTTCTGGTCTTCCCTTACTCTGGCGACGTCAAACACCTTCTCCATCTCCATAACCCACGTTTGAGGCTCGATTGTGTTCATGGAACCTTTGAACTCTGGCGGTTCCACCGCCTTGAAGTCCTTAAACGCTGTGTTTGGTGGAGCTTGAGGTTGGTTATTCATGGCTCCAATCAGTAAGTTCACCAACTGCTGAACGGGATTAGCGTTGGCATTATTGTTATTATTGGTTGACTCTTCTTGAGCCGGGTGACGTTGTTGTCTTCTCCTTAGCGGCATTTTTCTGTTAAATAAACGCTTATTAGAACTTTATTTATTTCTCTAAATAGTTAAGGCATTACTTAACAATTTAACATATTCATTTAACACATCATCTCAAACAACTTGATATATTTTCATTCAAATCAAAAGTTTTAACATTAAACGATAGCATAACTGCTATTTACATCAACTATCCTGAAATAAAGAATCCACAGGATTAAAACATTCAAATATTCTTTCGTTCATAAACACGTCAGAATTTACATCTAAAAACTAATTAAGTCTTTCACATAACTAAACAAATTCTATCACTGTCTATCAAGGTACTGATTAGCCTTGCTACGCTCCTCTTCTAGGATGCGATGCATCGTCCTGCGATCCATCATATATAATGGTAGTCCTTCGAACTGGATTGTGTACCTCAAAACTCGATCTTGGGTCTCATTCATTGCCTTGTTAAGTGTAGAGTACGTTTCCCCAATCTTTGCTTTCTTTGCACGACTATCATCCTCTGCACAATCAGCTCGACGCGATTCTCTTACCCAGCCTTCCTCTGCTATGTTCAACCTCTCGGAGGTTTCCTTCAGTTCCTTCTTCAGTTTCTCTATCTCCTCGGTCTTATCTTCAGTTTGACCCTTCTCATGGACCAAATCCCATTCTACATTTGCCAGTCGAGAGTGAAGAGTCGAAATCTCCCTCTCCTTCTGCTATAGAGTAATATGTTGAATAACCGCTCTCTCAGTCAAATCCTGGACCTCGTCTCATAACTCCATGTTACGGTCGTATAACGTGTCATACATCTCACCATCAATGGTGTACCGTGGTAACTCCTCTTCTTCTTCTTCTTCTTCAACAAATTCCTCCTCAGGATCAGTCTCGGGCTCATTCTCCTGACCAACAACGGTGATCAATGGAGATGACTCCCTCTGTACCAGTTGCTCCCTAACGACATGAATGTTTCGGGGCTCCTCCTCTGTCGGTACAATAGGTACACGGGGTTCCTCCTCAGCTTGACTAGCTTCTCCAACATTCGACATCCTGACAACAAAATTTTTAAGTTTTAGTTACTAAGTCGTATCATCTAACGCATACTTTAACACATAAACACATAAGTTCTTTTATTATCTTCAATAAATTACATAAATTCATTTCTTATAACTCGATAAGAGTTTTCCATCACTATCTTCTTCCTATAAGGCTACTACCTAAGGTTGTTCCCCGACCTAAAGTTCATAACCTACAGCTTTGATACCAACCTGTGACACCCCCAAATCCGGGTACTTCGATTCCACGGGATCTGGTGCTCACTGTACAAATATCATCTATCTATCTACCTATACTAAATGCAAACCATGCAATAGATAGAATAAAAATCTTCCCCTTAAGGGTTACAACATCCAAATAATAATAATACAATCCCAGGTTAAACTAACCTTAAACACCTGTGCGGAATCATAAACAAATAAGTCTTAAATAACATCATTAACTCAAGTCTTAAACATAAATACATCATCTAATAAAAATAACAAGTCTTCATCACTTGCTAACTTTGCCTTTGCCTTTACTAGTGGAAGGTTCATCGGTTCTTTCGTTCTTAACTGCAATGTTATTATAAAGCAAGAGTGAGCACTATTGCCCACAAGTATAACAATGAAATAACAGTATAATAACATGCGAGTGAATTAAAGACATCTGAATAAAAGTTCAACTTTTAAATCAAGAATGAATAACAAGAATCAAAAGAATTCTGAGGGTCATAAGACCTTGAACTATGTCCTAGGTTAACAAGGGTTATACTTGAAACCTTTAACAGTCATAAGACTATGGACCTTTCTTCTCGTACTTAGGGGGATCAGCCCTTAGTACCATACTGTGCACAATATCTTAACGCTAACGCATAAGTAAATCCCTTTACAGGGTTGTTCATCTCATTTTGACATTCGAATCCGCACCAAAGGAAGTTTGGTTTGGATAATTCAATAAGGGTTCTGAAATTTAGAACGTTCATCAACTAAGGACTAGTTGAATCAATAAAGTTCATTAGTCTAATAAGGTTCAGCAATAATGATATTCAATTCGAATAATAATCTCAAGAAGTATACAATAGAACAATTAAAGTATAACTGAATCATGCTTTGAAAAGATAATAAATCTTTAATATAACATTCGAAATTGAATAATAGTAATGATAATTTACTCGAGGTAAATAATAAACTTGAACAATAATGGCAAGTAGGGTTAAGAAACTTGTCTCGTGTGTAGGCTAAACGATTACTACTTCCGTTCACCACAAATTCTACACACATACCATATGTATTCACGACATTCATTAGTTACATTTTCACTTAATTATTTAATATAAACTCCACTTTATTTAACAAATCATTACCCTTCTAATTTAATTACTTAATTAAATTAGAATATTTTCATTCTCTTACTATTATTACACTCGAATAAATTATTTCATAATAATTTCCATCGAATATTTATTTTATTCAATAAATATCTCAATTGAAATATTTACATTATTTTATAAATATTTTAATAATAATTTTCATCGAATATTTATTTTACTCCATAAATATCTCAATTAAAATATTTAATTTATTTTATAAATATTTTAATAATAATTCTCATCGAATATTTATTTTATTCCATAATATCTCAATTAAAATATTTAATTTATTTTATAAATATTTTAATAATAATTTTCATCGAATATTTATTTTATTCAATAAATATCTCAATTAAAATATTTAATTTATTTTATAAATATTTTAATAATAATTTTCATCAAATATTTATTTTATTCCATAAATATCTCAATTAAAATATTTAATTTATTTTATAAATATTTTAATAATAATTCTCATCAAATATTTATTTATTTATTATTTTTTTATTTTTTTATTTTTTTTAACCATCGGGGCGTGGTAATTTAGTTTGGTAACGCCCACCGGGGGCGGGGTTACCCAGGCTCATTTTCTGCAGTTTCTGCAGTTCTGCAGTTCGCTAACATAACAAGGCCAAATTAGGCCAAAAATCTATCACAGGTAAAATTATACATGAATATGGCCATAACTTCCAATTAGTTATTTTTACACGAATTTAGACTTACCCAATCATTGTAATACATATATAATCATTACTTAACCCATCTAGCATGATTTTTAACAAGTTACAACACATAATTTGCAAAATCAACACATTTACTTCCACTGTTCTTGATGTTCTTGAAGGTTTTGAAAATAAAACATGAAAATTATCACTACGGATTTGTTATAACACCGAATCAGTTTATTTAAACTTTGGTCTCTTCGTATTAACATGCATAATGATATACGAGTGTAAAATTTAGGGATAATATACGATCAATACATAAAATATCACGTATAAGGCCATAAGGCCAAAACCCATACTCTGTAATTTTGTAGAAATCATATACGATGTAATATTATGAAACTGATGATATGGAATCATGCAATATATATATAAAATACGATTTGATACATCTTAACCCATAAATAACTCATAAATATTACTCATTTCTCAATCACAGAGGCTTTACAGAAACTTTGAAAGCCATTTTCTTATAAAAACATAATGACGTAAAATAGAATTTGAGAAGGAAAATTACCCAGAGTATAATTAATGGAAGATGAATTCCTTCTCAGATGACTCTCACAATCCTCTTAACAACTCTGACTTCTCAACTCTTTCTCTGTATTTCTCTCTGTTATGCTTTCTAGACTTAGGCAAATAATGAAGAAGAAATAAAAGAATACTTAAACTAAATAATGAACAACTAACGCATTGGTGGTCAGTTACCCAGTCATGGGTTAACTGGCCCCAACTCCCTTTAGTGCCATGTTTGCCTAGCTAGAATAGGTTTCAAAAACCATTTAATTTAATAAAACTTTATCACATAGTTAATTAATGTCACACCCACTTGCACAATAATCAAATATCTTATTTAATATAAATAAAATATAATAACTTCTCATAAATTCACATATTCATATATTTAATTTTCTCATTAATTAATAATGTCAAATTATTAACTCTCTAATTAATAATTAATTTAATTAAAATAATATCATGCTTAATTAAATATTTCATTTAATTCAATAAACTCAATTAATTACATACTTGAATAATAATTATTCTCCACATTAATTTAATAAATGTAATACATATAATTAAATTAATCTACCACAATTGCATCAAATAATTATTTAATCCAATAATTAAATCATCGAACAATATTTATTTAATTCAATAAATAATAAAATTAAATTACAAAAATCTCGTTCGTCACAACTGCACTGCAAAATATCTATCTGTGATATTAGTACTTCGCACATGTCTTCATTTTCATAAACGTTTAGACACATTGTATGTGAAAGTATGTTGTGTGGTTCCTCAACTAGGAGGCTATCCTGTCGGTGTTTGATTGCTGGACTCGTAGGAAGACTAATTTCAACGAGGCTCAGGAAACGCACCACCCAGATTCACTCCAATTAAAAGACCTAATTAACTTCCTATCAAGTAAATTGCGATGATCTAGGAAGCTTCATGCCAAAATGTCGCGAGAGTAACCTAAGATAGGTCGGCCTCTGATAAACCAAACGCGGAGAAAAGTCTCTTCATGCTTTCCATTTTCAATTACTTGTAATTTCATTCCTTGTTAATCTTTATGTAATGGAAAATATGAAGAATATTTGCACATGCATATTAAGGCTTGACATGTTATCAAATGGCACCCGTTTTGCGGGATAATATTCCTAAAATGGACACATTATGATAGCATGTAAACAGTTATACATTCCCTAAGACTAAACTACATAAGTTTTTGTAGGGAAACAATTGGGACTGTTACCCGCTCAAAATCCAAAAAGGCCACAAGCTTACAGCCAATTATGTCTTCGTCTGACCAGTCTAATCATGCTCCTGTCTCATGAGAAGAGTTTGATGGATTAAGCAAGAAAATTACAGATTTAGTTATTTTGCTTAAGGAATTACACCAATCTACTTAGGGTTCGCGAATACCCATAAATACATAATCATCTGCATAAGGAGGAGCATAAGGTTCAGATAAAACAAATATTAAACTGCAGTTGGATACGACCAACAAAATTCCTGAAAACACCCATCTTAAAGAAGATCCAGACATTAGTGATATCAGGAAAAAAGTCCTTCAAATGGAGGAAATCATCCGTTCTATCAAATGGAGTGGAACACACGGGAGTGTTTCATATTCTGACCTTTGTATATTCCCTGGTGTGCATTATCCAGAGAAGTTCAAAACTCCTGAATTTGAAAAGTATGATGGGTTAGGGGATCCTTACACACATTTGAAGATATTTATAGGAGAACTTAGATCTTATGCAGAGGACGAGAAACTCAGAATGCAGCTGTTCCAGAAGAGTCTGACTGGAGAAACTCGGTCGTGGTATACCAGATTGGACAACTCAAAGATCCATAGCTGGGAAGAATTACCTCATTCCTTCCTCACTCAGTACAGCTTCCAATCTCAGATGGCTCCTGACCAGTACCAAATTACCAAGGTCAACAAGCAGTCTATTGAGTCTTTCAGAGAATATGCTCAAAGGTGGAGGCACCTTGCTACTCAAGTCATTCCTTCCATGATGCAATCAGAAATGGTCATAACCTTTATAGACATACAAGAAGCTCCTTTCTATGAAAGAGTTTTAGCTGGCATTGGCAAGCCATTTTCTGAAATGATCAAGCACAGAGAGATGGTTAAGATGGGATTGAAGTCAGGAAAGATTCAAGACCTAGCCATTCTTAAAGAAGTTGTTGAGCACATCCAGTCTGGAACTTATAGAAACAACCCCCGGAGGGTCCATAAAAAGAAAGAGAAAGATGTTTCCTTGATACTACAAGGTCTAAAAGGCAGTCAGAATATGCCTACCTAGAGAAAAAACTACTCCCATTTGCAAGCACAGTCTTCAAACCCTCCATTTCCTAAAGGTGTAGAAGTCAAACACCCTCGAGTGTTCACACCCTTAGGGGATTCACTCGAGAATATCCTTACTCTTCTAACTACTTAGAAGAAAATTACACATCTTCCACCAGCTAACCCGAATGGGAAGGGTTTCAATGCTAATCGAAAGTGTGCTTATCATGCCAGGGCGCCGGGACATGACACTCAGGATTGTTGGGCCTTGAAACACAAGATCCAGGACTTAATCGACAATGGGGAGATTGTCGTGACTAAACCTAACCAACCTCATGTGCAAGAAAATCCTCTTCCTCAACACAAAGAGGGAGAGGTCAATATGATTAATTGGAGCAGTGGACAGAGTTCTAATTACGTTGTTAAATCTTTCCAGACCAACAAAGATGGTGCTGACAGATGGGATTATGTGCAGTTCCAGTTTATGATGGAGTGAAAGATTAAGGCTCTTTGTAAACAAGTAGATCAGTTGGCAGAACTGGTGATTCATCAACACCAAGTCACACGCCAATTAATCATTCAGGAGCATGCTAGTCTCCTTCCTTTTGTCATGAATATTCCATCCTCGCCTTCAAAAAGTGAAACACTGGAGGATAAAGTTACGAAAAGAGCAAGTGCCAAAGCCCATCGCGATTTTTCCAACAAACGGGAATTTACATACCTTGGCCAACCAATAGAGGAGATATTTCAAATGTTAATCAATGAAGGAAGAATTACATCCCTTCTACCTCCAATCAATCCCCGTTTCAGATATTTTAATTCTGAGGGAGTATGCCAATATCACTCTCACTCTCGCGGTCACAGCACAGAAGAATGTTGGGCATTCCGCCACCTCATTCAAAATTTAATTGATAATAGTGTCCTGCAAATGGCAGACGATGACACTTTGTTACTCGAGAGTGGGAACACCTATCCTACAAAATGGAAGGACGACATAGTAGTTATATCTGATGAGGATGATTTAGCTTCCAAACCACTCACAATACAAGCAATTCAAATCAAAGGAGCCGACATACCTTTGAGAGTGGCTGCACCAGAGCCAATTAACTTACCATTCAGACCATAGTATCCTGTTGTCAGCCTACACAAAGTCCCATGGAATTATAGGTAGGCTGAAGGATCTACTTCACATACTACTATTGCAGTGTCGACAGAGAATCCACTATATCTTCTCCATCTGGAGATGAAGCCCGCCATCAAATCAAATGAGAAATTTCCCATGGAGAAGGTTGAAGAATTCCTTCGTACCATGGGCCATAATGAAGACAAAGTGGTTTTAATCTTGAAAGAAGCTCCATAACAAATTTCCATATTGGACTTGGTTTTTGCTTCTGAAGATCACAAGAAGGTATTGCTAAGGGTCTTGGAAGAAGCCCATCTACCAAAATCAGTGGATGGGGAAAAATTCCAGCATTTGGTTGATCACATTTTCAACAACAATGTGATATCTTTCATTGATGACGACATACCCGCTGAAGGGACCGGTCATTGCAAGCCATTGCATATAGCAGTTTTGTCCTCCGGATACATGCTTGGAGGAGTCTTGATAGATGGAGGTTCATCTCTTAACATCCGTCCTTATGCTACCTTGGAAAATATGAATATTAACCTCAAGAGGATCAAAAGCAGCCATATGATTATCAAAGCTTTTGATGGGTCCCGACAAAACATCGTTGGAGTAATTGAATTACCAGTGGAGATTGGTCCAAATACATTCAATGTATCCTTTTATGTGCTCAAAATAGCCACAGGATACAACCTGCTTGTGAGACCCCAAATTTTATGAAGAAAGTTTAATTTTCTCAAAATAATTTTTTGAATATTATGGTGTGGATTTGATATAATGTTATAGTTGTGGGTAATATTTAAAAATTTTGCAAAGTAAGTAAGTGGTTATATAATATTCAATTGGTCGGGAAATATTCAATTTAACAGGGAATATTCGTACAACGACACAATCATTGGTGGACCCCACAGCGGAAGTATTGTCGTAGTTAGAAAATGACAGAATTATATTTTTATAAAATAACGGCGAAAGTGTTACCGTTAAAACTATTGAACTATCTGGTAGTAAAAGTACAGTAATACGCGTGGTTGCATAGTAGCACACGGTATTGATTATTGATGCTTACATAAGAAGTCACTCAATTATACTCAATTATTGATACAGTAATTGCTGCATCATATCTCTCATATTATTGATTCAATTATTGTCACAGTATCATCTGCATAATATGTTATATTATTAAATCAATAATTGAGACGACAAAATTATTCATATTATTATTTGCAATATTGACAATGTCTAAAAGTTCTTTCAAGGAGAGGTTTGATCACCTAACTGCGCGCCAATAAGGAGAAATCCTTATCGGAAAGCCCCCTCTTTCCTGGGAACAACATGGTTATTAAATATTGTGTAATATTAATGATGAATAAGTTCGTGTTGATTAAAGATGAAATTGATAGTTCCATTGTGTTGGAATTATTAGTGTTAGTGGAAATCGACATTTATTTCTATAATAATTGATGTCTGGAGATTATATTAACCAATCGGGTAATTAATCAAATAAATGAGCAATTAATTGCTTTTAATTCACATGATTATAACTATTTGTTCACATGTGTGTACTATTAATTCACATTCTTGTACTATTATGGGAGGTGGTGCAAGATTGATAATACTTGCATGACTAAGTTAAAAATGGAGGTATGGATGGAGGTACTATACTGTAATTCATATTTTCACATATCTAGAACTATTGATTCACATGATTTACTATTAGGGGAGGTGGTGCAAGTTTGATAATACTTGCAGGACTAAATTAAAAATAAAGGAAAATAGGAAGGTATTATATTGTAATATTTTGAGCCCCGAAACGTGCAATTATTGAAACTATATTTTCCTATAAATATAAGCTCATTCTTCCTTCATTTCTCACCAATTCACTAAAGCTATAGAGCAATTATTATATAGAGAAATTAAAGAGAGAAAAAAGAAGAGAAGTCTCATACCTCACTATTCCATTATCCAGTCTTCTTTTGAGGTAAGGGGTATTATTCTTTTGCATTCATGAAAAGAGTTATTTTCTTTCAATAATCGTAAAGGTTGTTATTCCATTCTTTATTATTATGTTGGAATAACCTGTCTATACGAAGTACCACATGCATGGTGAAATTCTTCTGTTATTCCATTCTTTATTATTATGTTGGAATAACATGTCTATGTGAAGTATCACATACATGGTGAAATTCTTCTGTTATTCCATTCTTTATTATTATGTTGGAATAACCTGTCTATATGAAGTACCACATGCATGGTGAAATTCTTCTATTATTCTATTATTTATTATTCTGTTGGAATATCCTGTCTGTGCGTATTACGCATGACCTGGTTCCATTATTTATTATTATGTTGGAATAACCTGTCTGTACGGTCTATCGCATGCCTGGTGAATTCTTTTGGTATTCCATTCTTTATTATTCTATTAGAATAACCTGTCTATGTGGATTACCACATGAATGGTGAATGATCATTCGTATTCATTCTTTATTAAATTGTGGAAATGATCTGTCTACGTGGATTACCACATGGCGGGTGAAAATCCATTTGCAGTTTTGTATATTCTATTATACTCGTATGAGATATCATTTCTTTTGTACTCGTCATGGAATATCATTTTCTTTGGTATACACACAAAAACCAGTCTCAAGACACCAAAGATGGTAGGGATACACACAGATCAATGATCCGTTCTGAAAGATCCTGTGACATCTCAATGTCCACACATCAAGGATGAGTTCAGAATGCATCAAGATCACGAGCCCTGAAGAAACAGGCAAATATCAAGCAAGTATCAAGGCACAACTGAAAGGGAAGTGAATCAAAATATATTTCCCTACCATATATAATATTATTTGATATATACAATATGTGTGTTGTACATGACAAAATGGCTAAGCTAGTCTGTGTAGGAAAATACAAGTTTATCTACGGATCTGTATGTATACGGACTATCAAATCTAACATAGCATCCCTCTCTGAAGAAGGAGGTAACGTTGCAAGCTCCTGCCCAATGGTATCTACACGAGCTAACAGATCCGAGGCAAACTGTATGGTGGCAGGATGCTCATTAATGTATGCATTCATATCAGCAAGGATGCCAGTCGTAAGGGATCTCACTGAAGTACTATCTGTGACGGCCACATCTTGGGCAGATAGAGCAACATCCCACCCTATAATCAATGCATCTCTGGCTGATCTGGCCTCATCTCTCTCTAATAGAGTTGCGTCTCTCCCATTAAGAGTTGTCAACATTAAGGCCCTAGCCTGATCTCTCTCAAAGGTCATCAGATGTAGACTCTGCTCCATATACTGTGTTGAATGTTGAATCACAGTAGGACTCATAGTGGGAGAATCCATCACAACTGCTGGTAACCCAGTAGACAAATCCTCCTGGATGGGAATATAAGTCTCCTCCATAGGCTCCCCATCATTGGAATCAATCCCCTGCACTGTGGATACTGCCATAATTAATTCTGTCTCTGTCTTCATCCATGCGGAATACTCTGCAGAACAACCCGGATGGCTGACGAAAAACTCAGATAGCTCCCACTGATCCCAACATGCATATAACCTGGATCTATTCTCTGTTGATAAGTGGCGAGAAGCTAAACACTGACTCAATGCCCCCTCAAAAGGATGGAAGTCCTATAACTGGTCAAAATGACACATCATGACCAGTGGGTGGTAAGTAATCATGCCCCTCAAACAAGTTAGAGGGAGATAATCCATGCCCGGAGCATGAGTGATGAAGCTGTAAGGTGAGCTGAGACCTGTACACGGCAATATATCAAACAGATCTTTGATCCCTGCCAGGAAAACAGACCAAGATGCAGGATTTATACACTATGCAGGCTAGAATGAGTATGACATGGCTATATCATGGGTGAAGAAATACCCATGTCGTCTGAAAGTGTCAATCAGTCTTAAGCGTGACATAAACTACACATACAACATAACCGAGCTGCCTGTAAATACACCTGCAGGGTGAGTGCTGCAATATGTGGCTGACCTCAGTGTCTGTGATGATCACCGGTACAATGGTGTAACCCTCCCTGAGAGCTCTCACTTCCATGATAATGCCAATATCTAGCTCATCCATATATTGTGGCATATATACATACGATAATACACATAGTAGTAGTACATCTACTCTGGTCGAGTGCCAATGATCCTCCGGCATGGTGAAGTCTCCGGAGTGTCGTGTGTAGCTATCCTCAGAGCCAAATCTGTCCATCAGAAAACGTTGGGATACAACATGACTGGATGTGATCTCATCCTGCATAACTCTCCGCCTCAGCCCAATGAGAGTCATAAACTGTCAGCTCATGTCGTCGATGGTCATATGCGCGCAAGGTTTGTCCAATGGCAGCACCGCCAATCGTGAATACTCCTCCAGAATAAGAGTCAACTCGTGGATGCCAAATCGAAAGACCTGTCTCTCTGGTATCCAATGCTCCAGCATACCCTCTATAAAGCCTGCGGGAACCTAAAACATCAGGAGAGTCATAGTATGTTATAATAGTTGATCTACAGTCACCTTGTCTGAAGGTGACATACTATCATACCACGATCTCAAGCGGGGGTATGATCAATACGGATAACTGTCGAAGAAGACATCTGTATGGGCCGTGTCATAATACCATTCAGGGGTCAATGTTGAATATCTTTGGACATACATACATATGCATAACATAATACATGCATGATAAATAATAGATAACAATATGATATAGGGAATGGAAAATTATACATTCATAAGTATATCATCATCAAATACAACTCTGTACAACTACAAATACAGGGAAATGGGGCACAGACGCCCTACATCTAACAGAGGCCTGTCAAAAGATATAACGAGAATATACATTAGAAGAAGATAATTGTGTCAATGTCTACATCATCAATCCTGTCCACCTGATGTAACTCCTCCTGAGTCACTGGATCTTTATCCACAGGGATCGTAGGCCTATACAAGGGAGGATCTACACCGGCAATGCCATATGGGTCACCTGAGGGGCCAGCACTAGAGCTGGAAGGATCAAAAGTATCTACCTCTGAAGGATCTCTGCCCAAGTGTCGGATAAAGAAATGTGCCCGGTCCAACTGTTGGGTCAAACTATTAATCTATGTCAAATGAGTTAGATCTCAGACACGGTCCACGTGTTGAGTGGCGCTGATCAAAGCGAAGGACATCGTAGAAGAGTTATCAGCTATGAAGCAGCCCCTAATGATTATCAGGAACAATCACCGAAGAATACGATCCCTGACTCTCACATCATTGGGTATGGGCTTACTCAACAGCCCGCTCATAGCATCTACGCTCAAAGGACTTGTATGAACAGTCTTGCCCTTGAGCCCATTCGCCGAAACTCCTGACAAGGATCTGACGGTAGTCGGGGTAATATCTGTCGAACAAGGCACTAGTACCCCTCCAAACTCTATACCTGTGATAAATCATCAATCCATCGGCGTAATCATCACCTCACAGTCCAATAAATGGAGTGATTGAGTCTAGTGAAACAAGTGCTCAGACAATGCCCTGAGGTAACCCCAGGGGCAATAGCGGGGAAGAATGGAAAAGAATGTCCCAAACCCCCAGTTATGCACGATAGCTCTATAGTCAGGATGTAGAGCCTGGTACATAGTGTAAATGCTGAACCAGTTCCCTCTAGGCTGTGTAAAGCTGGGAACCTATATCATAAAGCAGATCAACATCAGAACCCTTTACTCCTCATCAATAGGAAAGAATGAAGATTAAAATATAGCTTTGTACCTCATTTGTATGCAAGTAAACTGAGGGATGTCTACTCAAATCACCCAACAACTCTGGGTTCACCACCTAAATACTCGGAGGTCCCTATGAGGAACATGTACAGCAGGAGCGGGAGCCTCAACCGGTACATCCTCTTCCTCGTCCTCCACATCCAGTACATCAACCCGGACAGGACGTATCACCGCCTCCGCCAAACAACGAGGTTGTCTAATGGAACAGGGTCGAGGCATTTTAGAAGCCCTCCTCCGTACACCAGAAGTGGTCCTGCGAGAACTACTCGGCTAATCTGGATCCATATATCTGGACAACAAGTCTTCAAATCACCTCAGAAAGGGTGTGATAAATTCTTATCTGGAGATTTTCATAATGCAGCTTTATGACTACATGCATGCATTATTTTAACATACATCTATAGTAGAGTTAAAAATGCATGACTACCCAATGCCTACATTTTGGAAAATTTTTGCTATAGTCCCCTTTGTAAATAGGACTATCCACATGCACATAGGCATGACTTGGTGACCATTTAGTAGCACACCTGCCCACAATCATGTACATCATACATGCATTAATACATCATAGTAAAAATCTGTAAGGGTAGCCTAATTACCAAGATTATTTTGCTTTTGTCACCTTTGTTCATTTGTCCTCAAATAGAATAAGAAATAGCAGAAAAAAGGTGTCAATTTGACTGTTTTAAAAGTCAAATTTTTTTACATCATTATGTTCAGCATGGTTTAATACTAACATTTACTATGTTGAATATTTTTTATCAAGTCATTTCAGCATCCATGTGTACTACTATATGTTTAGATACATTTCATGTGATAAGTCATTTTCCAACTGATAAAAACTGGAAAGGAATACATGCATACGTTACCAGGACAGTGTAGAACACGTGTACGGTGATAGAATTTGCAAAAAATCATCCGAACTTAGGAGATCTGAAGAAGAGCTCTCTGATTTCCTTCGTGATGCAGCTTGAAAATGACTTATGAAAGCAATCTACAGGCATTACGTAGCCACAGTTGGCCTCAGGTCCACCTGTAGCTACTGCAGGTGTACCTGTGGCACTCCTGCATGGGTCCCACCGCTTCGGCTTGGTCCAGTTCGAGTTGCAAAAGACTTCTTACAAGCTGAAAAGGCCAAATCAGGAATAAAAACGCTACGCGATTGAGCGAAATAGCCTGAAATCCTGGTTTTCACAGACCAACTCTGCCTTTACATAACACTCATTGGTCTTCGACCAAACACAGGGTATACTATACGGATGATCTCAGTTGTTGCAAACTACATTTGGAAATATCTCACAAAGGTCTGATGCCGTCAGTGCAGAGTCGTAGCCCTAAAATATGGTCCCCGACGGGGTTTACAATGCATTTTCATCCATTGACATGGTCCCCGGCGGGGGTATCATGAATTTTCATCCATTGATGTACACGTCAATGAACGTCAATCATCCTTGACATGGTCCTCGACGGGGGTATCACACATTTTCAACCATTGATGTACACGTCAATGAAGGTCAAGCAGCCTTAACATGGTCCCCGGCAGGGGTATCACGCATTTATAATCATTGATGCACACGTCAACGAAAGTCAAGCAGCCTTGACATTATCCTCAGCAGGGATTTCATCTGTTGATACACATGTCAATGAAGGTCAGGCAACCCTGACAACACCGACTATTGGCAGTAACTCCAACAGAGTAGCGGAAGGACTTGGCGATACAAACCAAGGAAAAACATCCTCATCGAGGAGGATCGATGATGGAATATGTTATACACATCCTCAACAGACAAAACCCATCCCCACAGAGTTTCTTGTACGTAAGAGATACATTTTTAGAAAAAAGTCTGTATCAAGGATTCAAGACTTTGGTGATATCCCCAACGTTAACAATCCTAGAGATTCCTGGTAGTTATGGATCACGCATCCAAGACAGTTCATCAGGTTGGTTATTACACTCCCCGGTATAAGCAACAGGGTGCCGGCAATCATCCCATCATGTTGGAGGATAATCCAACAAACCACATATATTTGCATCATGCATTGCATCATAATCATCTTGTTGCATTTCAAGTGTCTAGTATTCTTTATCCTATCCATGCCATTGCATTTCATGAATATGATAAATATGGGCATTTGTAGACACTCAAAATTTTTCTGCCTACCTGTTACTAACATTGCAGGAAGTGAGGAATCTTCTTCTAGATATAACCCTGGAAGATAGCTCAGCTTAATTCTGGATACAACCAAAAGTTCAGTTTCAACCGCGGAAAACACACTGGGAGTACTAGAGGTGATCCACCAAGGAAGAAGAAGGATTCAATAATATGGGTATTTGGCAAAATCCTAAATTTTCTATCTCTCATAGAAAATGGTGTACTCTCCCAACTATTGGAATTACGTATTCTATGAATACGTCAACAACCACCTCACCCATAATAAGACTCCTCTTATTTATAGATATAGGCAACCCTCCTTAACAATTAAGGAATTGAATTTTATTTTAATTAATTAAACTCTTTTAATTAATTTGGGTCCCAATCTTATTAGGAATAATTAATTAAACTCTTTTAATTAATTGGCCTCCTAATCTTATTAGGATATATGAGAGTACTTTTATTAATTAATTTCTAAACTCCTTTAGGAATTAAATAATAATAATAGTAATAATAATAATAATAATAAGACTCATCTTATTACTTTATATTTAATATTTCTAAAATAATAAATATTAAGCTATTTAATATTTAATTTATTCTATCACCATAGATTAAATTAAATATACTTAACTTATTATTACAATTATGCCATTAACTTCTTAAATAATTATTCTTCCTTTTATGGTGTGACCCTTTAGGTTCTCCATATTAAATCGGTTGTGAATAAATCAATTAGAACAATTTTAATCTTATTTAAATAAATTAATTAAAATATTAATTTATTTAAATAAATAATATTTATTCTACAATAGGGATAAGCCTCCCTACCGATCAACGACTTTCCGGATAATAGAGATTTTAACATTAATCATAAAAGAACCTTTGAGTAAATAGTTACCGTATAATTCAATCCTTCCACCATACAATGCCCCAATTAAATATAAGACATGGAATTACTGTCAAGTCTTATTTTATTTAATTATATGTATTTCGATCCTTAAATACACAATTCCAAATAATGCAAATTAGAAACTCCTTTCTAATTTAATTTTGCCTTGGCCAAGGACTACTGGGTTGTCATTTATCGAATCACATAGGATATTTCTCTTCTTTTACTAGAAGTGGTTGATTCTTTATTGATCATACATTATCTCCATGTACAACTTACTATACCCAAGCATACCCTTTGATATACCCTAAGGGTCTTAAGGAATAAGTCAAAGTATAACTCATCATACACAAGATACTATGATGATTTCAAGTCCAAGGATCACTTGTACTACTATCACTACAGGAATTCTTATTGACAGGCAAGTAAAACTCCATTAGGTATTCTTTAGCGAGCCACGTTCAGTGAACTTATTCTCTAATAAGCACCTACATACTTTCTTTAGTGTCTCCACACAAATGATCATGAGATCAATCATCCTCATCCAATGAGCAAGCAACGTATGTACCAATCTATCCGGATTCACTAATCCCCAATTTAGTAATCCAACAATTGAGAATTATTTTAGTTTTAAGCTTTCTAAGAATTTAGATATCATTAGAATGATCATCATCATTATTCTAAAAGCATTGCTTAAAACTATGGGTTTATCACATATTATAAAATAACATCATGTAGATAAGTAAAAGCCTTTAATAAATTAATACTTTTTATTAATAAATGAATAATATTGTTACAAAGTATATACTTTATCATCAAACATGATTGGCTTGTGTGCATACTACTTTCAATCTCCCACTTGCACTAAATCCAATCGTCATGGTATCTCATACCCTTCTTCTCTAAGTGACGATTATCATGTTGTTGGATAAGCTTTAGTTAATGGATATGTAATGTTGTTCTTGATAGTCCACTATCTCTATAGTGATTTCTCATCTTTCAATGATACCTATAATCAAGTGAAAATGCCACAACACATGTTTAGATCCAAGATGAGACTTAGGAACTATTCCTAGTTCTTTAATAAACTTATCATCCAAACAATCAACTTGCAGCTTCACTTACAGCTATATACTTTGTCTTTATCACTAAACCAGCAACTTTTTGTTGTTTGGAACATTTCCAATTCACTGCACCACCATTCAAGGTAACGCTTTACCTTAAAGTGGATTTTCTGTCGTCTTGGTCTGTCTGAAAAAACTTGAGTTTGTTAAGCCCTTTAGTTTTAATTCAGACCCACCATGAATATGATCACATCCTCAGTGTTGGTTAAGTACTTTAAGATATTTTTCACTGTCTCACAGTGAACTTCTCCAGAATATGACTAATCAACATCAGGTCTCGTACATTTCATTGCATACATGATAGTTACTCATACGATCTCTCTTTTTGGAGTCAATGGGGACTATTAAGAGAGATACACTCCATGTCTCATCAACATGAGACATCTCTTGGAGTTTTCCATGCTAAACGACTTTAGCATCAAATGAATGTACGTTCATTGGGTTAAGCTAATCATCCTTTTAAATCTATCTATATAGATTTGTATCCCCAATTACGATACTCTTCCTAAATCATCCATGGAGGAATATTTAGACAACTTTATCTTTACTGATTGTAGCATTGGTATGTCATTCCTTATCCGTAGTATATCAATATATAACACTAGGAATGTCACGACGCTCCCACTGACCCTTTGTACACACTAGGTTCATTCTTATTTTTGAAGAAATCAAACTCTTTTGATTATTTCATCAAAACGAATGTTCCATTTTTGAGTACACACTAGGTTCATTCTTATTTTTGAAGAAATCCAACTCTTTTGATTATTTCATCAAAACGAATGCTCCATTTTTAAGAAGCTTGCTTCAATCCATTTCTCTGAGTGTCTACAACTCTTACCTCGTCGTATGTAACTGGATCATCATCTTCTATGATGCGTACCTCATCATCATCATCTATGATGAATCCATACATTCCAGGTATCCTCGATACTATTCCAGATTTATGATTCGATTGTGGTACAATAGGTCAATCTACAGGTTCCTCTTATTTGACTTATAGTGTTTTGTGGTTCTTAAACTCTTCAAGATCTATTATCCTCCCACTAGTCCTTCAATGATAAACACATTTATCTTAGAAGGAAGCGTGTTTCACAATAAACACCTTTTTGCTAAGTAGGATTATAGAACATATACCCTAAACTTACTTTAGGATGTCCCACAAATTTGTACTTGTCAAATATTGTCCAAGGCTTATCCTTTGAAACCTTTTCACCTAAGTTGGACAACCCCTTATCTTAACATACTTAAGATTAGGAATCCTACCTGTCCATAACTTTTATGGAGTCTTGGGGCTGGATTTTGAGGTTACCTTTTCGTAGATATGCAGCCATTTCTAGGGCATGACCCCAAAGGGATACTGGAATGTCGATAAAATCATTATGGGTCGTACCATGTCCAATAAGGTACGATTTTCCCTTTCGAATACATCAATCAATTATTGTGTATCAGGAGGCGTCAATTGTGAGAAAACCATTTGAGATGATCTAAAAACTTATTGCACAAGTATTTATTCCTTGATCTAAACAAAGAATCTTAATACTTTTAAAATTAGTTTCACTTCTGAATTCTTTGAACATTTTAAATAATTCATACTTGTATTTTAGCAAATATATACATTCAACTCTTTGAATGATCATCTCCTTTTCTTATACTAATTTGTTCAATATGCAAAATTATTTTCACGTAAGTCAAGTATACTAAATCCATTAAGTAATATTCCAGTTTATACATAACATTATTATTATAAATAGAACAACAATTGTTCTTAATTATAATACCAAAGATTTCATTAACCCACAATAAAATAGAAATAATGTTTCTAACAAGAACTGGAATACAATAACAACTTATTGACTTAATAGATTTGCCTGTAGGCAATGCTAAACTATAAGTTTCTATGGCTAATGCAGCAACCTTTGCTTCATTTCCTACACATAGGATTACTTATCTTTGTTTAGCTTTCTACTTCTGCTTAGTCCCTTCATAAATCTATATTTATTATAACCAAAGTCGGTATCCAATACCCAAGTAGAACATTGACTTAAAGAAAAATTTATTTTAAATTATGAACAAAATTGTATTTATAACCGAAACTTAACTAAGCTTCTTTGGTTAGCCTCTGCAAGATACTTCTCGCAGTTTCTTTCCAGTGTCCAGGCTTATTGCAGTGGAAGCAAACTCCTTTGTTATCCATATCAAATTTTTTTATTATTATCCTTTGCTTTTGCCTTTCTATTTACCTTCTTTGAATCGTTCTTCTTTTCAGAAGATCCTTTGGCCCCTACCAGTAAGACTTGGTCTTTCTTGGCTGGAAAGTGACTCTCAACATTTTTTAACATGTTAAGCAAATCAGCGAGAGGCTGATATCTAGCTTATTCATATGAAAAAATTCACAACAATTGTGAAAGGAGTCCAGGAGTGAGTGCAAGATCAAATCTTGGCTCAACTCTCCATCCATGACAAAATCTGTTGTCCTAATTGATCAATCAAATTGATAATGGTAAGGACTTTTATCTGTACTGTAGTGATTGGAAGAGCTCCTTAGATATCTAATATCTATCAGTCCTACATTCCTCACCATCAACTACTTGACGTGCAGGAGTATAGTAGGAGTATCCATAGTTTTATGCTGACGCTGAAGCACGTTACTCATGGATGTGAGAATGATGCATTAGCCAACTGTGCATCATCTTGTCACTTTCTAAAAGTAATAATCTCTTCCTTAGAGGCATTGTCTGCAACCATTACAGAGATAGGCGCATTAAGGAAATAAGATAGCTTTTCAGCCGTGAGAACTATTCTCAAATTCCTTAACCAATCCGAGTAATTCAGTTCGGTTAATTAACATCTAATATATTTTGCAGTGATAGTAATTTATACATTGTAAAATTCTGTAAATGAATTTGTAATTAACAATATTTTAACATACATTCTTTTATTAATTACCAAAATAATTTAGGTCTTGCTTTAAATTGGTATCTCCCACTATTTTTTTCAAACTATATTACCCTCAATATATATAGTTCGGCAATATCTAATTAAAGATATGCTAGTGAGAATAAGGATCTCATTTCAAATGTATATAGCCTTGTGTGTGCACAACAAACTATATATAAATAAACAGATAGACAACTCTTATCAATTACATCAACTATGTAACTCCTTATATTTTACCTTTTAGATCATAATGGTCAAGTGTGTGCACATCCGAACTAAAATGATCTAAGTTAAGTCATACCTAGCACTTCCATATATTCGAAAGAAAAACACGGTTCTTGTGTGTGCACAACAAAACAGCATTGTTCACTCTATTTATAAGCATTAAATGTGATTAAACAACATCTTAAATATTTAATACTTGCCTTGTGTGTGCACAACAAACTCATATTAAATATTTAATACTCTATTGTTTTACCATGCTAGAAGGCGACTTTCGATATTCCAAATATCTTTGAACGTTACAACTTAATATTAAATATTTGAGGGGTTTGTTATTAATTTGTCTCATCTTGTTTAGCGCGCATGCACACACACACACACACACACACACACACACACACACACACATATATATATATATATATATATATATATATATATATATATATATATATATAGTACAAGCATGCACATATAGAATACTATATTCTACCTGGATTGATTATGAACTTTTATTCTAGTTTGGTTCACTAGAGCCACCAAGTGAACCAAAAGGTCAAACCCTAGGGGTGAAAGAATTAATATTTAAATATAACTATTACATTTAAACCTAGGCTCCATTACAAACGGGTCTTCACACACTCCTTGCTCCTTGATCTCTAATTCTTCAAAATTAATTCTAACTATTCCTATTACAAAACTATTTAAAATAAATAGAAACATTGATCAGCAGTCAAGGGGAAGTAAATAGGAGGGAGATAGAATTTACATTATGAAAAATTAGAGAAGACGGGGTACGCAGACCACATTTAATAAAATTCATACGTTCGTACATTCATACATCCAACTAAAATAAAATTCAATCACATTGGTCAATAGTCCATAATCAATCCCATTTATTATCATACACATCACCATATGCATCAATAAATAACATTCATCTCATGAATAATAAACATTCAATATATATATTGATATCATTTAATGGGCAAATTTAGTTAGAATAAAATCTAATTTTGAATCAAAATAAACTCCTTTATTTTAATCCAAATTTAAATCAAAATAAAACTATTTTATTTTAATTTATCCAATTTTGAATAAAATAAATTATTTTATTTTAATCTAAATCTTTAATCAAAATAAACTCCTTTATTTTAATTAATTATGGAATCCAATTCCATGTTAAAAAAAATAAAACTCCTTTATTAAAGGAAACACATATTCTCTTTCCTATTCACAAATAAACTCTTTTATTTTGAATAATATGAAATCTTATTTCATATCTAAATAAACTTCTTTATTTAAGGAAATACGGATTCTCTTTCCTATTCGTAAATAAACTCTTTTATTTTAAATAATATGAAATCTTATTTCATGTCTAAATAAACTCCTTTGTTTAAGGAAAGATGAAATTCAATTTCAACCCCAATTAGTTATCATGGAATCTAATTTCAACTCTAATTGGTTAGAATGAAATCTAATTTTAAAATTAAAATAAACTATTTATTTTAATTATAAAATTATTAAGAATATTATATATATTTTCCGAACTCGTTTTAGTTCCTAGGTAAGAGTAATATATATTCCTGTTGAGAGTTATATATATTACTATCATTTATATAATAAGAACTAAACCAAGAAACCCTCCAGGGTAACCATTATATATATATATATATATATATATATATATAGGGCTATATGTATATACACAGCTGTGTATTACACAGTAGACCTATGGCGACAGTTTTTTGGGCTATAACGACGGTAAACTGTCGCCATAGCCCAGAATAGCTATGACGACGGATGAAACCGTCGCTATAGCCCAAAAAAACCGTCGTTATAGCCTACTGTGTAATACACAGCTGTGTACATACATTTTTCCCATATATATATATATATATATATATATATATATATATATATATATATATATATATATATATATATTAACAGTACGAATAAGGAATCCAAATCAGTTACTTTGGAAGATATCCCCTGTAAACTTGTTAACATGATTATATATTAACTATACAATGATCCATGAATCCTGCGCCAAGTGAGAAGCTCCCTTTAACTATTATGATAGATAACTATTATCATCAGGATCACACCTTTTTAAAAAAAAAATCAGTTCGCAAATTCCGAAGTACAGGATAAGCAAAATCATGTATTTTGGGATTTTTTTTTAAATTTTATACAATAAAATTATGCCCAATTAAATTGTTCGAAACACATATCAATATATATATATATATATATATATCAAATTAAAATAATTAATAATTTGCATAAAGGTTTTGCTCTGATACCACTGTTAGGTTTGTAATATTCATGAACGCAATCAAATTGCACAAATTAAGCGGAAACGTGGTAAAATAGGATTTTAAAATTTTACAAACTATATACTCGAATCACCCTTTATGCACAATTATTACTTAAACAAAAAAGAAAGAACAAGAATCATACCCTTGAAGATTCGAGTTTCCTTAGGTACAAATTCACCACCAATACTTTTCGCGTTCAACTTGAATTCACCGGGTTTGGTTCCTTCCTTTGATCAATGTTAGTCACCCAAGTGTTTGGCCTCTAGAGGTGATCCACCAAGGAAGAAGAAGGATTCAACAATATGAGTATTTGACAAAACCCTAGTTTTTCTATCTCTCATAAAAAAGGGTGTACTCTCCCAGCTATTGGAATTACGTATTCTATGAATATGTTAACAACCACATCACCCATAATAAGACTCATCTTATTTATAGATGTAGGTAACCCTCCTTAACAATTAAAGAATTGGGTTTTATTTTAATTAATTAAACTCTTTTAATTAATTAGAGTCTCAATCTTATTAGGAATAATTAATTAAACTCTTTTAATTAATTGGCCTCCTAATCTTATTAGGATATATGAGAGTACTTTTATTAATTAATTCTCAAACTCCTTTAGGAATTAAATAATAATAGTAGTAATAATAATAATAAGACTTCTCTTATTAATTTATATTTAATATTTCTAAAATATTAAATAATAAATATTAAGCTATTTAATTTATTCTATCACCATAGATTAAATTAAATATACTTAACTTATTATTACGATTATGCCATTAACTTCTTAAATAATTATTCTTCCTTTTATGGTGTGACCCTTTAGGTTCTCCATATTAAATCGGTTATGAATAAATCAATTAGAACAATTTTAATCTTATTTAAATAAATAAATTAAAATATTAATTTATTTAAATAAATAATATTTATTCTACAATAGAGATAAGCCTCTCTAGCGATCAACGACTTTTCAGATAATATAGATTTCAACATTAATCATAAAAGAACCTTTGAGTAAATAGTTACCGTACAATTCAATCCTTCCACCATACAATATCCCAATTAAATATAAGACATGGAATTACTGTCAAGTCTTATTTTATTTAATTATATGTATTTTGATCCTTAAATGCACAACTCCAAATAATGCAAATTAGAAACTTCTTTCTAATTTCATTCTGCCTTGGCCAAGGACTATTGTGTTGTCATTTATCGAATCACATAGGACATTTCTCTTCTTTTACTAGAAGTGGTAGATTCTTTATTGATCATACATTATTTCCATGTACAACTTATTATACCCAAGCATACCCGTTGATATACCCTAAGGGTCTTAAGGAATAAGTCAAAGTATAACTCATCATACACAAGATACTATGATGATCTCAAGTTCAAGGATCACTTGTACTACTATCACTACAGGAATTCTTATTGACAGACAAGTAAAACTCCATTAGGTATTCCTCAGCGAGCCACGTTCAGTGAACTTATTCTCTAATAAGCACCTACATACTTGCTTTATTGTCTCCACACAAATGATCATTAGATCAATCATCCTCATACAATGAGCAAGTAATGTATGTACCCATCTATCCGGATTCACTAATCCCTAATTTAGTAATCTAACGATTGGGAACTATTTTAGTTTTAAGCTTTCTAAGAATTTAGATCTCATTAGAATGATCATCATCATTAATCTAAAAGAATTGCTTAAAACTATGGGTTTATCACATAATATAAAACAACATCATGTAGATAATTAAAAATCTTTTATAAATTAATGCTTTTTTATAAATAAATGAATAAGATTGTTACAAAGTATATGTTTTATTATCAAACATGATTGGCTTGTGTGCATACTACTTTTAGTATCCTTTCCACATCTCAGAGAAAATCCCCAGGATAGCAATGAAAATGCCAGAAATTCCACCGGAGAAGGTCGTTTTATCTTGGAGATAACCTCGAGATGTTCAGTCTTAGTCCCAGAAACAACACCGAGAAAGACAATGTCAACCTTGGAGATAACCCCAAAGAGTGCAGTTGCAGTTCCGGAGATAACCCCAGAAATGTTTGCTTCAAATGCATGCAGTCAGCTTCAACCTCGTGACTCATACCAAGGCACTCAATTCACAAACCCGGAGATAACCCCAGGAGGACAGGCACACTTCAGAGACAACCCTGAGGGCAGTCAACACTTGCAACGGTCTAATCTTAGAGATAACCCTGAGCAACGTATCCTTTATCAGCCAAAACTAGAGTTAACCCCGGTGAAGGGCAAAGTCGTCATATTACCACCTCAACCCCACATAGCACCGTCTCAACAAAAAACAATCAACATACATTCTACACAACAATGTCCCACAAGAACCAAGGAGTTGCAATCCTGAGTGACTACTATGCAAGGTAACACACCGGATAGAATTTGAAGGTTAAAGAGATAGGACATGGTTCCATCTTCCTAACTTCATAAAACCTCTAATCCCATGTCATTGTGTAGCTCTCGACAATATCAGTCCAAAGCAGGTCTTATAAACCTCAATCGGATGTTCGGATTGAAGTTCTGCAAGTTCGATCGGACATCATGTTACATGCATGCACGTACTTCAAGACGGTAGGACCCGCGAAGCCCAGGGCACCCCGGGCAGTCGTAGGTGCATCTGCGACTGCCGTAGGTACACCTGCGGCACCCAGCTCTATAAATATAGAGCTTGGGGTGGCCATTTGTAAGAGAAAAAAGGCGAGGAAGCCCTGTCAAATTTGCTCTGTACAAACCCCATATTGAGTGATTTCTCATTTTTTAACACTTGTTAGCTCACATATAGCTATATTATTACCGGCAGGAACCGAGTGTTCATCCACTTAAAGTCATAGAAGTCTTCTTTGGCAGCCCGCTGTATGCTTTCTTACACATTATAAAGCCTTTCTCTTCATCTTTGCGCACACTCTTCTTCACATTGAGAGTCGTGTTGTCTGTGTATGCCCGGACTTCGGTCTGTGGTTTTCATTTATGTCCATATATATATATATATATATATATATATATATATATATATATATATATATATATATATACTTATATATATGAACTGTTGTCGAACTTTATTCGATGAGACTGGATTTTACATATATATAAAACTCTGTTCAATGAGCCTGAATTTTTTATCCGGTGCGTTTACTGCTTATATATATATATATATATATATATACACACACACATCTCTGTCAGGCCTGGAGTTTACTTCGTGGTCTTTTACTGCTTTATTTACATTTTGTCCCGTCTTGAGTTCACTTCGTGGCGGTTGATCGTTTTTACTGCTTTATTAACATTCCGTCCCGCCTGGAGTTTACTTCGTAGCGGTTGATTGCATTTACTGTTTTATTTATATTTTTGATCCCCCATGGAGGTTGTGAGACCCAAAATTTTATGAAATAAAGTATTCAATTTTCTTATAATTATTCTATTTAGTAAATGGTTAAATTTATAAAAGGTTAAAGTTAAGGGTGATATATGAAATTTTTTTCAAAGTAAACAAGTTGTTATAAAATAATCGGTAGTAAAAGAACAGTTATACGCGTGGTTGCTTAGTAGCACACGGTATTGATTATTGATGCTTACGTGAGAAGTCACTCAGTTATACTCAATTATTGCTACAGTAATTGCTACATCATATCTCTCATATTTTTGATTCAATTATTGTTACAGTATCATCGGTATAATATGTTATATTATTAAATAAATAATTAAGACGGAAAAGTTATTCATATTATTATTTGCAATATTGACAATGTCTAGAAGTTCTGTCAATGAGAGGTTTGGTAACCTAATTGCGCGCCAATAAGGAGAAATCCTTATGGGAAAGCCCCCTCTTTCCTGAGAACGACCTGGTTCTTAAATATTTCGAATTATAATAATAATGAATAAATGTTATTAAAAATCGAATTTGAGTTCGGAGTTAAATTTAGAGACGTGGATGTGATATTTGAGTCCGAAACGATAAAATTAGTAAAGATAGACTATAAACACAAAATTTACCGGAGTTGACTTTTTTGGAAAAAGTCAAACTTTGAAATTTAAAAAACAAAATTTTGATAAAAATAGTTTCATTGTGTTGGAATTATTAGCGTTAGTGAAAATTGATATTTATTTCGATAATAATTGATATTTAGAGATTATATTGACCAATCGGGTAATTAACCGGATAAATAAGCATTTAATTTCTATTAATTCACATGATTATAACTATTTGTTCACATGTGTGTACTATTGATTCACATTCAATTACTATTAGGGGAGTTGGTGCAAGATTGATAATACTTGCATGACTAAGTTAAAAATGGAGGTATAGATGGAGGTACTATACTGTAATTCGTATTTTCACATGTCTAGAACTATTGAGTCACATGATTTACTATTGATTCACATAATTTACTATTAGGGGAGGTGGTGCAAGTTTGATAATACTTGCATGACTAAATTAAAAATGAAGGAAAAGATGAAGGTATTGTACTGTAATATTTCGAGCCCCAAAATTTGCAATTATCAAAACTATATTTTTCTATAAATAGAAGCTCATTCTTCTTTATTTCTCACCAATTCACTAAAGTTATAGAACAATTATTATAGAGAGAAATTATAGAGAGAAAGAAGAAGAGAAGTCTGCTACCTCACTATTCCAGTATCCAGTCTTTTTTGAGGTAAGGGATATTATTATTATTATTATTATTATTATTATTATTATTATTATTATTATTATAGTAAAGGGTATTATTTTTTTCGTATTCTTGTAGAGAACTTCTGTTATTTTATTCTTTATTATTCTGTTGGAATAACCTGTATACGCGGACTACCCTATATTTGGTGAAATTCTTCTGTTATTCCATTCTTTATTATTATGTTGGAATAACATGTCTATGCGAAGTACTGCATACATGGTGAAATTCTTCTATTATTCCATTATTTATTATTCCGTTGGAATATCCTGTCTGTGCGTTTACGCATGACCTGATTCCATTATTTATGATTCTGTTAGAATATCCTATATGTGCATTTACGCATGACCTGGTTTCATTATTTATTATTCTGTTGGAATATCATGTCTGTGCGGATTACGCATGACCTGGTTTCGTTCTTTATTATTCTATTGGAATATCCTGTCTGTGCGTATTACGTATGACCTAGTTCCATTCTTTATTATTCTGTTGGAATAACCTGTCTGTGTGATCTATCGCATGCATGGTGAATTCTTCTGTTATTACATTCTTTATTATTCTATTGGAATAACCTATCTATGTGGATTACCACATGCATGGTGAATTCTTCTGTTATTCCATTCTTTATTATTCTGTTGGAATAACCTGTCTATGTGGATTACCACATGCATGGTGAATGATCATTTATATTCATTCCTTATTAAATTGTGGAAATGATCTGTCTACGTGGATTACCGCATAGCGGCGAAAATCCATTTGCAATTTCGTAATTTTTCGGACATTAAAAAATTCTAGAAAAATTTGAGAGGATATTATGATAAGTTTTCTAACATCTCCAAGTGGAATCACTGAAAGAGGAGTTGTAGATTTTTGTAAGGACTATTTTTAACAAAGCACGAAAAAGTAAAAATAGACAAAAAGTTACTGCCCAAAATTTTGTAAGGACTGTTTCGGCCACTTAATTTGTGAAAATTTTTTTGGCTTTTTGGGACGTCGAAATATATGGTATAAGGTACCTCCTGTCCAAAAATGAGCTCATTCCGACTTAAAATGAGCAAGTTATGACTATTACAATATTTAGGTTTCTCCGACGAAAAATGCTATAACCGAAGTTCTATAACTCCGATGACCATGAAATTTAAACTGGAAGCTCACGTTAACATGTGTAAGATCCTGACAAGATTTGGGAATTTCCGGAGTTAAACTTGAGGTAGCAAATTTCTTATGGAATTAATTAGAATTTGATTTTTTTAAAAAACTTAAGGGAGTTGAATATTATAAAAAAAATACTTGTTGTGTATGAAATATATGTATATATGTTTGGACAAATGATAGAAAAATAATAAGTTGATTTGGTAATTTTTTATAAAAATGGTTTAGTTACGAACATATGAGTTAAATATGTTATGTGTAGTTGAAAAACTGGTAAATAGGATTTTATGGCTTGAAAATCCTATATAAGGTATATGCAGATTTTTGATGAGGAATTTGATCATTGGTGATGAAATCTTATGAGTATGGCATTTTTGAATGATAATTTTCATTATTTGGTAAAGTGTAAATAATTAAAATAAAATGTTTATAAGTTTAAGAAATGATTAAAATATTGTTATAATATTAATGATATTAGATTATGAGATTATTAAGTGATTAATAACATTGGAATATGCTTGAACCCTGGATAAATTATATTATAAATGTTTAATATTTATCCTTTATCTCACTTGATTGATTCTTTATATAATTGTCATGATCCTCATGCTTATATTGTGTTGAAAGTCATTTGTGGCTTACGTGCATAAATGGACTTGGTATGATTATGACCAGGGATTATTCGATATAATCATGATCGTAATGTTACAAATGATGTGGTAAAAGTCATCTTTGGCTCGTAGGGCATAGATGGACTTGGTATGATTATGACCAGGGATTATTCGGTATAATCATGACCGTAATTGAAAACCTGAATATCCTTGGCCCGTAGTGTATGGATAATTCGTGGTCGTGATACTATTAAGCTGAGTCTCAGTATTATTGGTTTTACAGTTGTATATCTTTGGCCTATAGTGCAAAGATGGATTGTTGGTTATTGGTTTTACAGTCGTATATCTTTGGCCTGTAGTGCAAAGATGAACTGTTGGTTATTGGTTTTACAGTTGTATATCTTTGGTCGTAGTGCAAAGATGAATTTATTAGTATGATTATGAGCAGGAATTGTGATTTGGTATAACCATGATTTTTGATGTTTCAGGTGAAGATATGTGATGAAAATTATCTTCGTCCTGGGTGCGAAAAGGAATTCAGAATCAAAATTATGATTATGAGTTATTCATATTATTGTGGACAGGAATTGTTGATTGATGTTACAAGAATAAAACATTATTGGTGGACTTTTAACATGGAGAAGATAATAGACCTGATGGTCTATTTGACTCTTTTAATGGATTGCTCGTTCCGCTGCAACTATGGTTGAAAAGTTTTATCATCTACCATATGTTTTAAATCTCTGATTTATTATTGACGAAAGCTATTGATAATTTAATTATCTTTAGTCATGATATTCTTTACTGGGCTAGTTGTGCTCACCCATTTGCTTCACAATTCCTTTCAGGTAATAAGAGTGTTGCCGAGTCGAGCGGGGATAACATGGGAATAGAACGGTGGTCTATAGCTGTTGAGGTTCTCCCTAAATAGTATGAAAATAACTTTGTTGAGAACTTTAGATAAGTGTGTCGTATTGTATACGTCATTTCATATTTAATTTTGGTGAACAGAATAGGGTGAGGTGAACCCAACTTTGGAAGGGTGTTTTGCCACTATCATACAAGATGTTTAATGACATTCAACCTTGTGTTATCATAAGATAGGGTTGTGCACATCCACTTGCTGAGTTTATCTACGAGCACTACCTATATGATCTTGGAGTTTATTTGAAATATAATTTTCACTTGGAGACAGTGGAGATAGTTATATGTCAAGAGAAGACTCACCATTGGAAAGAAGATGATAGTAATCTTCTCATTTTTCTTTGGGGTCTTTTCGGACAACCAAGGATAATTCTGTGGACATATGATATCTATCATTACCTAGACGCATGGCCTCCCATGTACGAAGGTTTTCTTGAGCACTTCCCAAAGATTTTAATTTCTAAAACAGTTTTTGACTGTACTTATATGTAATGTACCATTGTAAGGTTGTGGTCGAGGCACCATGAGAGTTACATACATTTGTATTAAAACTCATAGTTTAACTGTGGTTGTATTTTGCACGACAGTTCAACAGTTGTATAAATGAAGTTGTAAATGATTTTTATAGTATGATATCTGGAGACTCAGAATGGGTCATGTAGACCTATTTTGGGGGAGTCACAGAGGAGCTTCGTGGTGGTTGATCATGTATCTATATATATATATATATATATATATATATATATATATATATATATATTTATCGCTTTATTTATTTACATTTTCGATCCCCAATGGAGGTGCTTCGTGGTGGTTGATCATGTCTGTATATATATATTTACAGCTTTTATATATATAACTGCTTACTGCTTTTCATATAAATCGCGGCATCATGTGAGCCTAGGAATCATATGATTACAGATTCAGTCTACTGAATCTAGATTCGGTTCCCGTGATGGATATTTTCAGCTGTAACAAGCTTGTAAATTATTCACGATATTTGAATTTCCTTAGATGGCTTTCATGCCCATGAGGAGTTTGGCACTGCTATATATTATTTTCTCAAAGATGCTTTGCATCTCAAAAATAGAAGCAATCAAGAATAATATTTAATAATAAAATGGAAGTATGAAAAGGTCTCAATTACTATTGAGTACAGGGTTTGAAAAACCTCTTTTACAAAACCTCATTGATATATCATTTTTAAAACTAAATTTTCATACAAATTCAAACCCTTTGTATATAGGTGTGAACGAGGCCTCGCACTACTTCCAAATAACAGCACATTGACCCACACATACACACAACACATTCATATAATAGTTTCGTGAAAAGTGGCGGTCACCATGGTAACACGGATGTTAGGGGGTGCCTAACACCTTTTTTTCAACCGAAAAAAGGGTCAATGTGCAAACCTTTTTTCGGTTGCGTTGGTGCAACTAGTTAAAAACACCAACTGACGACTCTTACAGTCAAATCGTCGACATATACATGTCGGACCTTTTTCACTTTTTTTTTCAAACAAATCTCACATAACATGAGAACACCAAAGAACAAGAACAGAAAAGGGAAAAATAAAAATCCTAACGTCGACAACAACATGGGATGATTTGGCACATAAATTCCTAGCAAAGTTCTTCTCTCCAACAAAAACTTCAAGAATGAGGAATAATATTTCTAACTTTGAGCAACAACATGGAGAATCATTGTATGAAGCTTGGGAGAGGTATAAGGAACTATTGAAAAAATGTTTACATCATGGATTGGCCCAGTGGTTACAGATTAAAACATTTTACAATGGGTTAGGAAATAATATTCGGACAAGCATTGATGCAGCTGCGAGAGGAGCATTTATGGCCAATATGCTTGATGAGGAATTTAAGTTGATAGAGATCATGGCAGCTAACAATTATCAGTGGCTGACAGCTAGGCTGATACAGCCTAAGGTAGCCAGAGTTTTAGAAGTGGAAGTTATAACAGTGCGTGCAGCTCTGATGTCAGGGCTTTTAAAGAAAATGGATGTGATTGCTGGTGCAAACTGAAAGTAGTATGCATATAAGTCAATCATGTATGATGATAAAGCATATACTTTGTAATCAATCTTATTTATTTATTAATAAAAGAATTATTTATTAAAGGCTTTTAATTATCTACATGATGTTGTTTTAATAATATGTGATAAACCTATAGTTTTAAGCAATGCTTTTAGAATCATGATGAGATCATGCTAATGAGATCTAAATTCTTAGATAGCTTAAAACTAAAATGTTCCCAATCAATGGATTACTAAAAAGGAGATTAGTGAATCCGGATAGATTGGTATGTACGTTGCTTGCTCATTGGATGAGGATGATTGATCTCATGATCATTTGTATGGAGACACTAAAGCAAGTATGTAGGTGCTTATTAGAGAATAAGTTCACTGAACGTGACTCGCTAAGGAATACCTAATGGAGTTTTACTTTCCTGTCAATAGGAGTTTCTATAGTGATAGTAGTACAAGTAATCCTTAGACTTTAGATCATCATAGTATCTTGTATATAATGATTTACACTTTGACTTATTCCTTAAGACCTTTAGGGTATATCAAAGGGTATGCTTGGGTATAATAAGTTATATATGGAGATAATGAATGATCAATAGAGAATCTACCACTTCTAGTAAAAGAAAAGAAATGTCATATGTAATTCGATAAATGACAACCCAGGAATCTTTGGCCAAGGTAGAATGAAATTAAAATATAGTTTCTAATTTGCATTCATTAGGAGTTGTGCATTTAGGAATCGAAATACATATAATTAAATAAAATAAGACTTGACAGTAATTCCATGTCTTATATTTAATTGGGACATTGTATGGTGAAATGATTGAATTGTACGGTAACTATTAACTCAAAGGTTCTTTTATGATTAATGTTAAAATCTATATTATCTGGAAAGACGTTGATTGCTATGGAGGCTTATCCCTATTGTAGAATAAATATTATTTATTTAAATAAATTAATCATTTAATTTATTTATTTAAATAAGATTAGAATTGTTCTAATTGATTTATTCACAACCGGTTTAATATGGAGAACCTAAAGGGTCACACCATAAAAGGAATAATAATTATTTAAGAAGTTAATGGCATAATCGTAATAATATGTTAAGTATATTTAATTTAATCTATGCTGATAGAATAAATTAAATAGCTTAATATTAAATATAAATTAATAAGGGGAGTCTTATTAATATTATTACAATTATTTTTATTTTAATTTCTAAAAGAGTTTTGGAATTAATTTAATATAAGTACTCTCATTTATTCCTAATAGGATTAGGAGTGAAAATTAGTTAAAGGAGTTTAATTAATTATCCCTAATAAGATTAGGGAGCCTATTTAATTAAATAAATAATACCTTAATTTAATTAAATATGGTTACCTGATATCTTTATAAGAGGAGTCTTATATCAGATATCCAGAATATGTAATTCCAATTTATTGGAGAGTACGCCCCTTTTTCTATAGAGAGAGGAAAAACTAGGGTTTGAGCCTATACACCCTTCTTCTTGAAAATTATTCGTCCTTGGTGGATCACCTCTAGAGGCCATACACTTGGGTGGCTAATATTTATCAAATGAAGGAATCTACCTAGAGATTTAGGGAGATCGCAGAGAAGTAGGAGGTGAACTCGTACCTGTGGAAGCTCGTATCTACAAGGGTATGATTCCATAACTTCTGGTTCTTCATTTTAATTAATAATATGCATAAAGGATTATCTGGGTAATTGGTTTGTAAAAAATTTTAAAATATGATTTTACTTTGCTTTCGCTATTTTTGCAATTTGATTACTACTTTGATTTTCACAAAATCGAACACAAACATTGAACAGGTAGCATTCATTTATGAGTTGTGTGCGGGTTCACATCCAACGAAGTAGTGTGAAATCAATCCTGAGGCAGTCCAGTTTGTGGGTAGTTATAGCTATAATCCGAGGCCGAAGAATAATCATAATTTTTCATGGAGTAATAATCAGAATCAATAACAAGCTCCAAGAGTATCATATCCCTTTGGGTTTAAGAATTAGTAGTAGCAAATAGTTCAACAGCCAGAGAAGAAATCAGATTTGGAAGAACTGTTAATGAAATATATAGCTATCAATGAGGTGGCAATGAAGAGCCAAGCAGCGGCAATCCAAAACCTTGAGAATCAGATGTTGCAAATGGATAATATTTTGAATAACAGACCTCAGGGAGCTCTACCAAATAACATGGAAGTCAATCCGAAGAATGATGGGAAAGAGTAATGTCAGGCAGTGACACTTCGTAGTGAAAAAAAGTTGCATGAGCAAAGTTCAGAAAATCCAAAGATTGTGTTAGAGAGTGATAAAAAAACATATGGCAAAGTTGAAGAGAAAAAGGTAGAAGATGAGCTAGTGAATAAGGAAAAGGCAGATAAACCAGCAATATTCCCACCAGTGTCATATCCACAGATGTTCCAGAAACAAAAATTAGATAAGCAATTTTCCCAATTCCTCGAGGTGTTTAAGAAGTTACATATCAACATCCCATTTGTGGAAGCATTAGAGCATATGCCTAGTTATGCAAAGTTCATTAATGATATCTTGTCCAGGAAAAAGAAGCTAGGGGATTTTGAGGCAATGGCATTAACCGAAGAGTGCAGTGTGTTGGTCGATTTAACTATTGCCAAATCGCGCGCAAGCATACGCAGTCCACAAGTAATATATGAAAGTAGAGTGTCGAACCCACGAGGACAAAGTCTTAAAAGAAAACAATTACTAAGGTAAAGTCGTTACTTATCTTATCTAAACAAGTGAAACAAGTGGTTGATTAAGCTATATAAATAAGACTATAAGAATAAGAGAAGTAGTTGTCCTAGGAAGTCAAGATAGGATTACAACTCCCCTAACGCATCGCCTAATCTCCTAACTCTCCAAATTACAAACGAATCAAGGAATGGTCAACCGAGAACAATAAGTACGCAAAAGCTTTTGTCGAAGGTCAAATGCAATCCCTAACCAGATAAATCACAATATGTCTATTGATGACAATAAATAGGTCAAGGTCATTAAGCTAAGTATCAAGGCCACACAAGGAGAATAGGGATATATCTATCCTATTAGCATTTTATGCGCACATTCCATTAGCATGGTCATAACAGGTGTTGTTGTATTAAAAATAGATACTAACATCCATTTGTCAATTTCCATTACTATCAATACCAGTTTCTTTATCAAGCAATCAGTCATTAAATAAGAAATACAACAACCCATTCCAAAATGATTCATTATATAAAATAGGAGAGAAAGTTAATTAAGCTAAACAAAAGGTTACATTGCAATCCTAAAAATGGAGTTAGTTCATAACTATGGTACTAAAACAAATTTTTAATACATTACATATTCTCAGAGAAACACAAATAAATGGGAGATTTGGAATAAGAAAACCCCTATTTTGAAGTGTTCATCCTCCAAATCTTCTCTTTACTGCATTGCCACTGAGCTTGTGTCAGAGGTAATAACTCTTCTTCCTTAAACACAACTTCTTTCTCTTCTAGAAATTAAATACGGTAAAAGAAATCCTAGTCTAAGCTATCTGTAATAATTTTTATCTGATATCCTTCGATATTGAATGCAGGCGGCTCATCTATCCTTATATACTGCTCCCTTCATTCTCTAGGTCATTCAAGGCTCTTTACTGTTTGGGCACCGAAGCTCGTGCTGCGGTGCGAGCATAAGCTTAGCAAGTGGCGCTGCAGCGCCATGTAGGGCTAAAGAGACCGGAGGTGGCGTTATGGCGCGACTACATATTGGACGTTGGCACCGCGACGTGAACCTGACCTAAGAGGAAGGCGCTGAGGCATGCTTAAGGGCGCTGGGGCGCCGATATCTGGGGCGCTGGGGCGCGTATTTCCAGTAAGTACCAATATAGAGCGGCACTACGGTGCGGACCTTTATGCACTTCTTGGTGTCGTGGTGCCACTTTCCAGTTGGTTCGAGTAATAGTCGGTGCTGCAATGCGGGCTTTAACTGTAACTCTGGCGTTACGGCGCTAGTATAGCAAAACTGGCCATTGAACCCCTGAAAGCTTGAAAATCTCTGTGAAACCCTGCATGATAGGACTAAAACAAAATATCAACAAAATATAAATAAAAGCTAACTAAATAACAGAAAATAGGCAACATCTTAAGCCACAAAGGAATTGATTCGCAGGTATAAATCCCACTCATCAAATACCCCCAAACTTAAGCTTTTGCTTATCCTCGAGCAAACTAACAGACATTCATACCCATTATTGCTAGATACAAATGAAGACAAATCCTATAGACTAATACCACGGCCTTTAAGCACAATCATGAACATCTTATGAGAATTGGACAAACACGCATACGAACGAGGGCTTGATGTCTATTAATAAACACGAGACTGTAATCGATCCAATCTATGTGTGTGTGTGTGCAGACCAAACATCTAAACTAGCCATAACCCAAATTAAGATCACACAGTCGACTGTGATAACCAAAAAGCTTACTGTGCAACTCACATATATAACAAACATTAAGATAAGATGCAAAAACATGAAAGGCTCAAAAGTTCTAGTATAATGAAGTAAATTCTGACTCAGACAGTACTTGATTACTTTTAGGCTAAACAGAGCACTCATTAGCAAGCTTTTGATCAATGACTCCCAAGCCAGAAGACTTTAGGGCACTAGGTGTAGAACACCGCTAAGAATCTAATAAATCAAGCACAAAGGCCATGTAAACAACATAAGTCCAAAATAGATTTTACCAGCCTACGTTTATGGGCGAGTGCGTTTCCACGCTCCATCTCAACCCACCATAAGACTTTTATTATAATAGATTTTTTTTATTTTTTATTTTTTTTTACATAGAACTAAAGAGTCGAAAGTGTAAAAGCCTCTAAGTCTTTTATTCTTGAAATCAACAGAGTATTAACCGCTTACGATATTTTTAACACAGTAAACACACAACTTGAAACTGGACAAATAACTAGAGAAATAATTGGTCAATGCTCGCTAAACGGATGGATCTAAGACAGTCTCAATTTATCTAAAACACACGCCCCAACTTCACATAGATTTGTCACTAGTCTAAGAAAATGATATAATTACTTGGCGCTTGTCATCGACCACAATCAAAACCTTAATTATCATAACCCAGCATATAAATAGTTAGAGACTGGGGATTAGGGTTAATCAACTTGTAAAAGGCAAAAACTATAAATATAGAGTACCATGTCAACAAAGGGTCAATAACAAATGGATTTAACTATACCAATAAACTGTGTAAAATATCCCCAAATATGCAATCCCAAAATGATAATAATTATAAACATAAGATATACCAAAAACATGCATCCATGTATAACTTTAAAAACTACTCTGCGAAGCATGCATCCAAAATAACCCAATCACAACATAAAAAAACAATAATCACAATAATAATAATCACAATTATATTTAAACATAAGTAAACATAGTTAAAAAGTCTGGGGCTATTCAACCCAAATCATCCACCAAATCCTCAGAAATAAACATAAATAAACAGCAGTTCAAATTTTAAAAGACTAACACAATTCATATAAATAATAAATAAAAGGAAGTCTCCCCCATCCCCCTAAAACTTGCAATATGGCCAGTGCCCTCACTGGCCTCTTTTCATCATCTTCACGCATCAGGAGCATCATCGCCTTTATCACCATCAAGATCAAAGTCATCATCATCTCCGACCACCTCCAGATCATCATCATCTCCATCATCTCTATCATCCTCCACGTTCACTGGATCAACTGCATGGGCCTCCTCAGCAGGTGGTGGAAATTGTGGAGAATACGATACATAAATTGGCGGTGCTCGAAATGGAAATGACATAAAATTAGGGTCATCTCTTCCCTGAGTAGCCTAAATGTTGGAGAGTGTATTTGCAAACTCTTCATGCTAGTGATGGAATTGATTCTGCCAGCGGGCGACCATGTCAACCTTGCAGTGCAGAAACTTGAGGTTGTTCATAATCTGTACGAGAGCCCCAAAATCAATGGTCTCGGAAGGAGGGGGAACTGGCACGTGTGTGGAGGTTCCCGCCTTAGTGGATGGTTGAGGATCACCGGATGGTGGTGGCTGAGGCGCTGGAAAAAATCCTTCTCCTCGGGGATGCGATGGTGCTCCCTCCCAGACTCCATAACGGCCTATAAGATGATGGTCAATGGTAGACATGGGCGGCAAGGTGACATCTTCCTTATCCCACTGAACACCTTCCCTCTTGCACACACGGGTAATTAGAGACGGGTGAGGGAGTCTTGCCATAACATTACTCTTGATAGCCTTCTTAATGGACTCGCTGATGAGCGCCCCCACATTAACTTTTAAACTAGTGACAATGACATAAAGTAGAACTGCCCTATCCCTGGTCACATCACTCAAGTGACACGTAGGCAGGAGATTTGCACAGATAAATGAGTACCAAGCCTTACCATAATGGCTAAGGGCCTGTTGGGGGAATGACGTCCTTTCAGCAGTATATTTATTCGTTTTCCACACCGTCCCAGGTTTGCAGAGTTTGCTAATGAACTCGTCTGTATTGTAACTCTGAATCCCATTCTCCTGATAATCGCGTCCGTCATAGTTAGGGGTCCCATAGACTGTATTGATAGCCTTCCTATCGAATGGGATTAACTTTCCACTCACTGGTGCCGTCAGCGGGCCATCAGGAATGACATTAGCATGGAACTCTTTCACCACCGCGACCACGGCAGATTTCAGCAGTTTGGTGAAATGCACCCATTTCATGGCGATAATCATAGCATTCATCTGACCATCTATTTTATCATCAGGCCTAAGCCCTCGCTCAGGCACCAAACTACAAGTTAACAAGTTTTGAGTGTATCTCTTATAAGCCTCTTCCATTGGAAACTTCACTGCATCCCAAGTCACAACACGAGCTCGGGAAGAGGATGGAGGAGGGGGCCAATACTAGTTCTAGGACGTTTAGAAGCCATAATTGATTTGCAATAATAAATTAAAGGCGACTCACTGCAGGTATTTTGCACTCAAACCCAATAGTATGACAAACCTCCTTACCTTTACTTGGATTTTAAAGAGGAAGAAGTGAACAGAAATAACGGTCAGCAGATGGTTGGGCACCCCAACGATAAGAAACGGCTGTCGGCTGGTTTGTCTAACGGCTCTGGGGAGAGGAGACGGAATCGCTTGGAGAGGAACAACTAAAGAAAGAGAAAAGACTATTACAAAACCTGAATAGACGCATCTTTAAAAACAAAAAATTAGACCTGGCACTGTGGCGCAGTGCATGGCGCTGCGACGCGGGCATGGGTTTGACTTGGCGTTGCGGGGCGGATAATAGAAGGGTGAGCGGCGCCGCGGCATGAGTTTGCAGTGTGTTCTCCTTATAGATGGCGCTATGGCGCGGTGCATGGATTGAGAACTGGCGTCGCGGTTCGAGTTTGAAGTAGGCATCAGATTGACATGGCGCTACGGCGTGAACGCGTTCTTCTGTATCTGGCGCCGGGGTGCCAGTTTGTAGTATATCTACTCTTTACCCGGTGCTGCAGCGCAAAACTTGAGGTTGCAGCGTGATAATGGCGTTGCGGCACAAATACCAGTATATACCTTGGCACCTTGGCGCACAGTCTAATCTTCTGATAAAGTTAAGCAATCCTGCACAGGCCAAAATCTCATATCAGCAATCAATAAAAACATAACAAACACAGTTTTCACAAGTTCTAACTAATGACAACCCTAAAACACATACTAACATACATGCACTATACAGTCCACGGGTTATATTAAGAACTACAGACATAAACTAATGACTACCAAAAGAAGCCTAAAGTTACTAAAAAAAAGAAATTTAATTGATACTGAGATGGGGATGCCTCCCATCAAGCGCTTGATTTAGAGTCGTCGGCTTGACTATTATCCTGTCTTATACTAGGTCTCCTAATGTGATGGAGGTGTTCTACCGGTCTACCTCGCCACCCCAGTAATGTTTCAAGCGCCGACCATTAACCTTGAAGGTTTTGTTAGAATTGGGGTCTTCAACCTATATTGACTCATACGGATACACCTTGGTAATCGTGAAAGGCCCCAACCATCTGGACAATAATTTCCCTGGGAATAACTTCAGCCTGGAGTTGAAGAAAAGAACCTTTTGACCCGGCTCAAAATTTCTTTACAGTATTTTTTTATCGTGCCACCTCTTTTTTTCTCCTTATACAACTTAGCGTTTTCGTAGGCTTACAAACGAAACTTGTCTGATTCATTAAATTGTAAGAATCGTTTTTCACCGGCTGCTTCTAGATCAAAGTTGAGCTTCTGAATATCCCAATAAGCATTGTGCTCTAATTCCACTAGGAGATGACACGCCTTACCATAGACAAGCCTATACGAAGACATTCTGATAGGCGTTTTGTAAGTTGTGTGGTAAGCCCACAAGGCATCGTCGAGCTTCTTTGACTAGTACTTGCGATTGGGATTAACAATCTTCTCCAAGATTCGTTTTACTTCTTGATTGAAAATCTCGGCTTGGCCACTAGTCTGTGGATGATATGTAGTGGCTATCTTATGGGTCACCCCATACTTAGCTAGAAGGGCTTCGAAGTATTTGTTACAAAAGTATGACCTTTCATCGCTGATAATAGCCCAAGGCGTGCCAAAACGAGTAAAAATGTTCTTCTTAAGGAACTGAAGCACTACCTTCGCATCATTACTCGGCAAGGCAACTGCTTTAACCCACTTGGAGACATAATCCTCCACCACGAGAATATAGATATTGTTGCAGGAGGATGGGAATGGACCCATGAAGTCAATACCCCAGACGTCAAAAAGTTCCACCTCGAGGATATTCTACAAGGGAAATTCATGTCTTTTGGACATAGTTCCCACCCTTTGGCATCTGTCACAGTGCAACACATATGTGTGTGCATCTTTGAATAGGGTAGACCAGTAAAATCTAGACTGAAGCACCTTAACTACAGTTCTTTGACCCCCAAAGTGACCACCGTAATTTGAAGAATAGCACATCTTCAATTTCTTCATCCGGCAAGCATCTTCGTAGAATTTAATCAGAACACTGCTTGAACAGAAAGGGCTCATCCCACAAATATTGTTTGGCATCTTTTAGGAATTTCTTCCTCTGTTGATAGCTTAGGTTTGGAGGGAGCACTTGGCAAGCCACAAAATTGGCAAAGTCCGCATACCACGGGGCTTTGCTATGGATGATAAAAAGTTGTTCGTCCAGGAAGAAATCATTGATGGCTTTTTCAGCATCTCCCAAACGCGAGGTATTTTCCAACCTTGATAAGTGATCAGCTACCTAATTTTATGTCCCTTTCTTGTCTCAGATCTCTAAGTCAAACTTTTGGAGAAGCAAGACCCACCTTATCAATCTCGGCTTAGCATCTTTCTTCTCAATCAAATACTTGATTGTCGAGTGATCAGTGTATACAATCACCTTCTTCCCGATGAGGTAGGAACTGAACTTATCAAATGCATAGACCACTACCAGCAGCTCCTTCTCAGTGGTAGTATAATTTAACTGAACATCAGTTAACGTCTTGATGGTATAGTATATGGTGTGGAATACCTTCTCCCTTCTCTGGCCCAACACTGCCCCGATTGAAAAATCACTAGCGTCACACATTAGCTCAAAAGGGAAGGTCCAGTCTGGAGCTACCACAATAGGTGCCGAGACAAAGTCTGTTCTTTAACAACTCAAAAGCACTCAGGCAAGCTTCATCGAATTGGAAAGGCGTGTCCTTTTCCAATAGAGTGCACAATGGTTTGGTAATCTATGAGAAGTCCCGAATAAACCTCCTGTAGAACCCCGCATGCCCAAGAAAACTCCTTACCCCTTTCATAGAGGTGGGCGATGGAAGGTTATTGATGACATCTATCTTCACCTTGTCAACTTCAATGCCTCCAACAGAAACCTGATGGCCCAGAATAATGCCCTCCTCAACCATGAAGTGGCACTTTTCCCAATTCAAAACCAGGTTAGTCTCAATACATCTGTGGAGAACGGTAGTCAAATTTATCAGGCAATTATCAAATGAGCTCCTGAACATCGAAATGTCATCCATGAAGACTTCTAAGGTCTTTTCAACCATATCAGAAAAAATCGACATCATACACCACTGAAATGTTGCGGGAGCATTACATAACCCGAAAGACATTTTTTGGAAGGCAAAGGTGTCATACGGGCATGTGAACGTCATCTTCTCCTGATCTTCAGGAGCAATTAAAATCTAATTATACCCTAAGTAGCCATCTAGCAGACAATAATATTCATGCACAGCTAACCTATCAAGCATCTTATCAATAAAAGGAAGAGGGAAATGATCCTTACAGGTTGATTTGTTCAATTTCCTGTAATCCATACACACCCTCCACCCCGTCACCGTTCTGGTGGGAATCAGCTCATTGTTTTTGTTGGGCACTACAGTCATTCCGCTCTTCTTTGGCACGCACTGGATAAGACTAACCCAGGGACTATCAGAGATGGGGTAGATAATGCTTGAATCTAACAATTTAATGATCTTTTTCCGGACCACCTCTTTCATAATGGGATTCAACTGCCTCTGACAGATGGTTTAGACCCTTCCTCCAGTAAAATTTTATCCATGCATAGAGTCGGGCTGATCCCTTTTATATCAACAATTGACCACCCCAGGGCTATTTTGTACTGCTTGAGCACAAGCAGCAATTTTTCTTGTCGACACTTAGTTAGAGAAACAGAAATTATCACAGGTAAAGTGGATGAGTTCCCTAAGTAAGCATACCTTAGTTGATTGGGCAAAGGCTTTATTTCTAGGATAGAGGCTCTATGATTGACGATTGAGCCTTAAAAGTTGATGCCTCATCATCATTTAGAGACTTAAATTGTTGATGGAATTGTTTGGATCTTTAGGGTTCATCTAGCCACTTGACACATTCCACATGTGTGGGCTCTTCTGTAGTATTGGCCCCTATCAATTTAGCTTCCAAAGGGTCTTTAATGCAAGTTTCTGAGAACACTTCCTTCACTAAATTATCAATCGCATTAATCTGGAAGCAGTCCTCAGGAGTATTAGGATATTTCATAGATCTGAAGACACTGAAGGTTACTTCTTGATCATGTACCCTTATTGTTAACTCCAATTTCTATACATCAATTAGGGTTCTCCCTGTCTCCAAGAATGGTCTGCCCAATATTATAGGGACTTCCCTGTCTTCTTCAAAATCTAGAACAATAAAGTTAGCTGAGAATATGAACTTGTCAACCTTAACAAGCACATCCTCTAATATCCCCGTCGGGTATGTAAGAGATCTATCAGCCAATTGTAAAGTGACGCTTATAGGTTTGGCTTCATTTAGGCCCAGCTTCTTATATATAGACAGGGCATCAAGTTGATGCTATCCCCTAGATCACACAATGCCTTGCTAAGGAATTGTGAAACTTCCTGGATCTTTTAGCTTCGGTGGAAGCTTGTTTTGTAAGATGGTACTGCACTTCTCTGTCAGCGCCACTGTTTCATAATCCCCCACTTTCTGTTTCTTAGATAGTATGTCCTTCATAAACTTGACATAACTTGGCATTCCCTCTAATGCCTCTACAAATAGGATGTTTATGTGAAGCCTCTTGAATACCTCCAGGAATTTTGAAAATTGCTTGTCCAACTTTTGTTTCTGCAGATGTTGGGGGAAAGGCAACTGAGGGAGAAGAGGATTGACTATATTCGTAGGAGGAGAAGGTGTTGGAGGGCTATCTTGAATACTTTACTCACCCCCAGATTTCTCATTGTTCTTCTCCACTTCATGTTCCTTTTCAGTCACCACTTCTTCCACTGGAGAACTCTCTCAACTTTGTTCATTAGTGGTTCTCCCACTTCTGAGTGTCACTGCTTTATATTATTCTTTGCCTTCCCGTTTTGGGTTGACATCAATGTCACTAGGAAATGTGCCTTGTGAAAGACTGATTAAAGCTGTGGTCAGTTATCCCATCTGTACTTTAAGATTCCGAATGGAGGCTTCTTGATTGTTACTCCTAGTTTCATTTTGGGCAATGTACCTCGACAGGAGATCTTCTAAAATGGGCTTCCTCTCCTATTGAGGTGGTGGATGGTGGAACTAATTTTGAGCGCTCTGCGGCTGTGGGGTGTACTGATTCTGAGATTGAAAACCCAGAGGGTTAGAATAATTCAGCTTGGTGGATGAAGGTTGTGCTTGAGTGGGGTTGTTGTTGTTGTTGATGTTGTTGTTGTTTCCCCAAGAGAAGTTGGGATGATTTCTCAAGCCCGAGTGATAATGAGATGGAAGATTAGCATTTTGTTTTTGCTCGTAGTTAGAAACGAATTGAACTAACTCAGGGCTTATTGCACACTAATTAGTAGGGTGGCTCCCTTGACATAACTCACACTGGACTACGACACTCTACACATTCTGCACTGCTAATGGTCCCATGGTGTCTAGCCGTTTCGTTAGCATTGCAACTTGAGTCGATAACGAAGTGAACGAGTTAACCTTATATACCCCCATTGCTCTTCTGGGGGCTTGCCTATCATTCGGCCATTGATAATTATTGGCTGCCATTATTTCCACTAGTTCGTACCCCACTGTGTGATATTTGGCTATGAAGGCCCCTCCAGACGCGGCATCAATACTCAAACGAGTTGATCCGGATAGCCCATTATAAAAGGTCTGGATAGGAAGCTATTCTGGCAATCCATGGTGCAGGCATTTCCTCAGAAGATCCTTAAACCGCTCCCATGAGTCGTACAAGGATTCTGATTCAAACTGGATAAAGGACGTGATATCATGCCTAAGCCTGGCTGTTTTAGCTAGAGGAAAAAACATCGCCATGAATTTCTGTGCCAAGTCAGCCCATGTGGTAATGGAGCCTGGCGGTAATGAATGAAGCCATCTCTTGGCTTTATCCATTAAGGTAAATGGAAACAACTGGAGTCTGATGGCATCGTTAGACACTCCATTGCATTTAAATGTGTCACATATCTCCACAAATTTAATCAAGTGATCATTTGGATCATCATTCGGTAGTCCCCCAAACTGAATATTGGTGCACATTTGAATGGTGCCCGGCTTGATCTCCAAATTATTTGCTTGGATGGTGGGCCTTAGAATACTCGCCTGGAGATCATCAATGTGAGGCATAACGTACTCCCTCAAAGATTTCTGAAGTTCCTCAGCCATTTTGATAGGAGCAGGTATGTCCTCGGGTAAATCCTCAGATTTTTCTCTCCGTAGTCGTCTGTATGTTCTATCAACCTCGAGATCGAGAGGTAATATATGTCGAACCTTTTGAGGTGGCATACACAATGAAGACTACCTGAAAAGAGAGTTAAATAGAAGAATCGATTTATAGTAAGATAGTAATGACTTAGTTTTAATATTGAAAAATAATTAATAGTAAGTCCCCGGCAACGGCGCCAAAAACTTGTTGGTCGATTTAGCTATTGCCAAATCGCGCGCAAGCATACGCGGTCCACAAGTAATATATGAAATTAGAGTGTCAAACCCATGAGGACAAAGTCTTAAAAGAAAATAATTACTAAGGTAAAGTCATTACATATCTTATCTAAATAAGTGATACAAGTGGTTGGTTAAGTTATGTAAATAAGACTATAAGAATAAGAGAAGTAGTTATTCTAGGAAGTCAAGATAGGATTAAAACTCCCCTAATGTGTTTCTTAATATCCAAACTCTCCAAATTACAAACAAAACAAGGAATGGTCAACCGAGAACAGTAAGTACGCAAAAGCTTCTGTCGAAGGTCAAATGCACATCCCTAACCAGATAAATCACAATATGTCTATTGATGAAAATAACTAGGTCAAGGTCATTAAGCTAAGTCTCAAGGCCACACAAGGCAAATAGGAATATATCTATCCTATTAGCATTTATGCACACATTCCATTGGCATGGTCATAACAGGTGTTGTTGTATTTAAAAATAGATAATAACATCCATTTGTCAATTTCCATTACTATCAATACCAATTTCTTTATCAAGCAATCAGTTATTAAATAAGAAATACAACAACCCATTCCAAAATGATTCATTATATAAAATAGGAAAGAAAGTTAATTAAGCTAAACAAAAGGTTACATTGCAATCCTAAAAATGGAGTTCGTTCATAACTATGGTACAAACACACATTTTTAATACATTACACATTATCGGACAAACACAAATAAATGGGAGATTTGGAATAAGAAAACCCCTGTTTTGAAGTGTTCTTCCTCCAAATCTTCTCTTTATTGCATAGCTACTGAGCTTGTGTGGGAGGCAATAACTCTTCTTCCTTAAACACAGCTTCTTTCTCTTCTAGAAATTAAATACGGTAAAAGAAATCCTAGTATAAGTTATCTGTAATAATTTCTATTTGATATCCTTTGATATTGAATGCAGACGGCTCATCTATTCTTTTATATTGCTCCCTTCTTTCTTTAGGTCATTAAAGGCTCTTTATTGTTTGGGCACCGGAGCTCGCGCTGCGGCGCGAGCATAAGCTTAGCAAGTGGCACTGGGGCACCACGTAGGGCTAAAGAGACCAGAGGTGGCGCTGCGGCACGACTACATAAAGGACCTCGGCGCCACGGTGCGAACCTGACCTCAAAGGAAGGAGTTGGGGCGTGCTTAAGGGCGCTGGGGCGCGATTAGGGGCGCTGGGACACCGATCTCTGGCGCTGGGGCGCGTATTTCCAGTAAGTAACAATGTAGAGCGGCGTTGCGGCGCAGATCTTTATGTACTTCTTGGAAAATCTGGAAAATCCAGCCCCTAAAAGCTGGAAAATCTCTGTGAAACCCTGCATGATAGAACTAAAACATAATAACAACAAAATATATATAAAAGCCAACTAAATAACAGAAAACATGCAACATTTTAAGACACAAAGGAACTGATTCACAAGTATAAATCCGACTCATCTCAGTACCATATTGCACAAGATGTTTCCTCCCAAATTGAAATATCCTGGCAGCTTCACCATTCTGTGCACTATAGGATGTGAGTATTAATCTGATGTCGTTATCTATTTACCTTTAGTTAGGGCTATCGGCACCGACACTGACAAATATCTCTCTACAACTTGCACACAATTCGCTGACTTATTCAAGGGGAATTGTGGAGGATATTCTAGTAAAAGTTTACAAGTTCATATTTTTAGCCGACTTCTTCATTTAGATTATAAAGAAGATAAGGACATTCCAATCTTCTTGGGGAGACCATTTTTTGACTATAGGTAGGACACTCATTGATGTGTAAAAAGGGGAACTAATGATGAGGGTTCAAGACCAATAAGTGACGTTTAATGTGTTTATGGCCATGAAATTTCCTACGGATGAATAGGAATGCTACAATGTGGATGTGGTTGAGAAAGTAGTGGATGATGAGTTTTTAAGGATGTTGAATACCGATCCATTGGAGACTACATTGTTGGGGGATATTGAAATGGATGATCTGGAACTGATTGAGTATCTGCAGATCTTGGATGCATTGCCAAGGGTAAGTAAGTTTAAAGTTCCTTTCGAGCCATTAGAGTATGCAAAAAAGTCGTTGGGTAGTTTAAAATCATCTCTAAAGGAACCACCCACACTAGAGCTTAAACCTCTACCTAAACACCTTAGGTATGCGTATTTGGGTAATTCAACTACTTTACCTGTTATTATTGCATCTGCACTTAACGAATTGTAGGAAAGAAAGCTGTTACGAGTTCTCTGAGAATACAAAACTACAATTGGATGGACCATTGCAGACATAAAAGGGATAAGTCCATCATTCTACATGCATAAGATCCTCTTAGAAGATGATGTGAAACCTACAGTTGAACGGCAGCGGAGACTTAACTCGATTATAAAAAAGGTGGTGAAGAAAGAAATTCTGAAATGGCTTGATTCTAGAATCATCTATCCAATCTCTAACAACTCATGGGTAAGTCCAGTGCAATGTATCCATAAAAAGGGTTGTAAGACCCCGAATTTTATGAAATGAAAGTATTCAATTTTCTTATAATTATTATTTTATTTAGTAAATGGTTAAATTGAGAAAGGGTTAAAGTAAAGCGTGATATGTGAAAATTTTGCAAAGTAAGCAAGTTGATATAAAATATTCGTTGTGTCGGGGAATATTCAATTAGTCGGGGAATATTCCTTGTAACAGGGAATATTCATACGATGGCATAATCATTGGTGGACCCCACAACGGAAGTATTGTCGTAGTAAGAAAATGACGGAATTATCTTTTTATAAAAATAACGGCCAAAGTGTTACCGTTAAAACTGTTAAACTACCCGGTAGTAAAAGTACAGTAATACACGTGGTTGCGTAGTAGCACACGATATTTATTATTGATGCTTACGTAAGAAGTCACTCATTTATACTCAATTATTGCTACAGTAATTGTTGGATAATATCTCTCATGTTATTGATTCAATTATTGTCACAGTATCATCTGCATAATATTTATTATTATTAAATCAATAATTGAGACGATAAATTTATTCATATTATTATTTGCAATATTGACAATGTCTAGAAAGTTCTGTAGAAGAGAGGTTTGGTCACCTAATTGCGCGCCAATAGGGAGAAATCCTTATCAGAAAGCCCATTTTTCCTGGGAATGATCTGGTTGTTAAATATTATAAGTTATAATAATAATGATGAATACATTCGTGTTGATTAAAGATAAAATTGATAGTTCCATTGTGTTGGGATTATTAGTGTTAGTGGAAATCGACATCTATTCCAATAATAATTGATGCCTGGAGGTTATATTGACCAATCGAGTAATTAATCAGATAAATGAGCAATTAATTGTTATTAATTCACATGCTTGTAACTATTTGTTCACATGTGTGTACTATTGATTCAAATGCATGTACTATTAGGGGAGGTGGTGCAAGATTGATAATACTTGCATGACTAAATTAAAAATGGAGATATAGATGAAGGTACTATACTGTAATTATTTTTTTCACATGTATAGAACTATTGAGTCACATGATTGTATTATTGATTCACATGATGTACTATTAGGGGAGGTGGTGCAAGTTTAATAATACTTACAAGACTAAATTAAAAATGAAGGAAAAGATGAAGGTATTATACTATAATATTTCGAGCTCCAAAACATTCAATTATCGAAACTATATTTTCCTATAAATAGAAGCTCATTCTTCCTTCATTCTCACCAATTCACTAAGACTCACAAGAGCAATTATAGAGAGAAAATCTATAGAGATAAAGAAGAATAGTAGTCTGGTACTTCACTATTCCAGTATCTAGTCTTCTTCCAAGGTAAGGGGTATTAATTATTTCATATTCTGAAGAGATATTATTTTTCATATTGGTATGAATATTATTTTTGTTCAATATTCATAAAGAATATTATCTTTGTTCAATATTCGTAGGAATATTATCTTCGTTAAATATTCGTTGGAATATTATTTTCATTCAACAGTTTTAAGGGATGTTATTTTTGTTCAATATTCGCTTGAAATAATATTTTCTTCCATACTCTATAGTATATAAGTAATATTATTTCGTTTTAGATTTTGAATTCTATACTCATTTTGTTGAAGTTTTGGCTTCTATACTGCATGAAATTATTAGAATATCCTTTATATTTGCGCTTCATTCAGTATCTTTTCATGGAAATATTATTCTGAGCTTTCTTGATAATTATTGATCTTTTCATGACGGAGTACTATTCATGAATTACTATTCACGGGTTACTATTCACCCGATTACTATTAACTCAAATATTATTCACTCGGGTATTCGGGGCACTTTTCATGCCAGAGTACTATTCACGAGTTACTATTCACAGGTTATTATTCACCTAGTTACTATTCAACCAAATATTATTCACTCGGGTATTTGGGGTACTTTTCATGTCGAGGTACTATTCACGAGATACTATTCCTGAAGTACTATTCACAGGTTACTATTCACGGGATACTATTTACCCAAAAAATACATTTCTTTTCTGTCCAAATTATTTTTGGTACATGAATATTATTCTTGAATTTTACTCCACAAAGCAGTATCATATTGACAATTTGGATATTTTTAAACTCTGGATAAATTTAAAGTCTCTAATATTTATCCTTGATTTCGTTTGATTTGATTTCATTTGATTATTGCTTATATTATTGTCATCATCCTCATGCTTATATTGTGATGAAAGTTATCTTTGGCTTACGTGCATAGATGGACTATTTATTGGTATAATTATGACCAAGGATCATTCAGTGTAATCATGACCCATAATATTACAAATGATGTGGTAAAAGTCCTCATTGGCCCGTAGTGCATTGATGGACAGTTGTTGGTATGATTATGACCAGGGATTATTCGGTATAATCATAAACATGAATATCCTTGCCCCGTAGTGCATGGATGATTTGATCATGTGGTTTATTTATTAAACTGAGTCTCAGCAATAAAGTTGATGAAAAAATTTTTAAATCATAGAAGATAGTAGATATCATGATCTACTTGACTCTTCTAATGGATTGCGTATTCCACTGCAGTTGTTGATCTAAAATTTGTTGTCTATTATATTCTATCTGTTGTTATACTATTGAAGGCTAAGGATAATTTATTCTGCATTATCTTAGTCATAATATTTCTTATTGGGCTAGTTGAGCTCACCCTTTTCTTTCATTGTTCTCTTCAGGAAATGAGAATATAGCTGGGACGAGTCGGGAAATGGAGTGATGGTCCAGGATAAGTAGCTTTAGTAGTCCTCACTATTCTGTGAAATAGTGTGATAATAATTGTAATAAGGACTCCATTGAGAGTGGATATTGTCTGGACGACAATATTCTTGTTTAAACTCTCAGCTATGTTTTGTCGTATATTACCCGACAGTTGTATAAATAAGTTTGTATTTGATTTATGTACCATATATTTGGCGACTCAAGATGAGTGATGTATACCTATTTTGGGGGCGTCACAGTTGGTATCAAAGCTTAGGGATATAATCCCTGGCTGAGATTTGAGACAAGAACTAGGAGGGGAGAGACTGGGAATTCCTTCGCTAGTATGACCTACCTAAGTTTTTTTGTTATTTAACTGGTCGGTCAGAATATAGGGATAATAGGTGGCATGTCAATTAACCCTTACTTTGAAACTATATTCTAGAATGATATCTAAAATACAGGAGATGAGAAATGGGAAAATCATGATAGAGAGGAAATACCGGGAACGTACAATCTGAAAAGAAAGCAAGGTATTCTCATCTCTTCGAACTACCAGGTACGTACATAAATTTCGAGGGAGAAATTTTATAAGGAGGGAAGATTGTAAGACCCCGAATTTTATGAAATGAAAGTATTCAATTTTCTTATAATTATTATTTTATTTAGTAAATGGTTAAATTGAGAAAGGGTTAAAGTAAAGGGTGATATGTGAAAATTTTGCAAAGTAGGCAAGTTGATATAAAATATTCATTGTGTCGGGAAATATTCATTTTAACAGGGAATATTCGTACGACGGCATAATCATTGGTGAACCCCACAACGAAAGTGTTGTCGTAGTTAAAAAATGACGGAATTATTTTTTTATAAAAATAACGGCCAAAGTGTTAACGTTAAAACTGTTAAATTACCCGGTAGTAAAAGTACAGTAATACACGTGGTTGCGTAGTAGCACACGGTATTGATTATTGATGCTTACGTAAGAAGTCACTCATTTATACTCAATTATTGCTACAGTAATTGTTGGATAATATCTCTCATGTTATTGATTCAATTATTATCACAGTATCATCTGCATAATATTTATTATTATTAAATCAATAATTGAGACGATAAATTTATTCATATTATTATTTGCAATATTGACAATGTCTAGAAAGTTCTGTAGAAGAGAGGTTTGGTCACCTAATTGCGCGCCAATAGGGAGAAATCCTTATCAGAAAGCTCCCTTTTCCTGGGAATGATCTGGTTGTTAAATATTATAAGTTATAATAATAATGATGAATACATTCGTGTTGATTAAAGATAAAATTGATAGTTCCATTGTGTTGGGATTATTAGTGTTAGTGGAAATCGACATCTATTCCGATAATAATTGATGCCTGGAGGTTATATTGACCAATCGAGTAATTAATCAGATAAATGAGCAATTAATTGTTATTAATTCACATGTTTGTAACTATTTGTTCACATGTGTGTACTATTGATTCAAATGCATGTACTATTAGGGGAGGTGGTGCAAGATTGATAATACTTGCATGACTAAATTAAAAATGGAGATATAGATGAAGGTACTATACTGTAATTATTTTTTTCACATGTATAGAACTATTGAGTCACATGATTGTATTATTGATTCACATGATGTACTATTAGGGGAGGTGGTGCAAGTTTAATAATACTTACAAGACTAAATTAAAAATGAAGGAAAAGATGAAGGTATTATACTATAATATTTCGAGCTCCAAAACATTCAATTATCGAAACTATATTTTCCTATAAATAGAAGCTCATTCTTCCTTCATTCTCACCAATTCACTAAGACTCACAAGAGCAATTATAGAGAGAGAATCTATAGAGATAAAGAAGAATAGTAGTCTGGTACTTCACTATTCCAGTATCTAGTCTTCTTCCAAGGTAAGGGGTATTAATTATTTCATATTCTGAAGAGATATTATTTTTCATATTGGTATGAATATTATTTTTGTTCAATATTCATAAAGAATATTATCTTTGTTCAATATTCGTAGGAATATTATCTTCGTTAAATATTCGTTGGAATATTATTTTCATTCAACAGTTTTAAGGGATGTTATTTTTGTTCAATATTCGCTTGAAATAATATTTTCTTCCATACTCTATAGTATGTAAGTAATATTATTTCGTTTTAGATTTTGAATTCTATACTCATTTTGTTGAAGTTTTGGCTTATATACTGCATGAAATTATTAGAATATCCTTTATATTTGTGTTTCATCTAGTATCTTTTCATAAAATGTTATTCTGAGCTTTCTTGATAATTATTGATCTTTTCATGACGGAGTACTATTCACGAGTTACTATTCATGGGTTACTATTCACCTGGTTACGATTCACTCAAATATTATTCACTCAGGAATTTGGGGCACTTTTCATGCTAAACTACTATTCACGAGTTACTATTCATAGGTTACTATTCACCCAATTACTATTCACCCGAATATTATTCACTCGAGTATTTGGGGTACTTTTCATGTCGGAGTACTATTCACGAGGAACTATTCTCGAAGTACTATTCATAAGGTACTATTCTGGGGGTACTATTTACCCAAAAAATATATTTCTTTTCTGTCCAAATTATTTTTGGTACATGAATATTATTCTTGAATTTTACTCCACAAAGCAGTATCATGTTGACAATTTGGATATTTTTAAACTCTAGAGAAATTTGAAGTCTTTAATATTTATCCTTGATTTCGTTTGATTTAATTTCGTTTGATTATTGCTTATATCATTGTCATCATCCTCATGCTTATATTGTGATGAAAGTCATCTTTGGCTTACATGCATAGATGGAGTGTTGACTGGTATGATTATGACCAAGGATCATTCAGTATAATCATGACCCATAATGTTACAAATAATGTGGTAAAAGTCCTCATTGGCCCGTAGTGCATTGATGGACAGTTGTTGGTATGATTATGACCAGAGATTATTCGGTATAATTACGACCATTGATGATTACATGAATATCCTTGGCCCGTAGTGCAGGGATGATTCGATGATGTGGTTTATTTATTAAGTTGAGTCTCAATGATAAAGTTGATGAAAAACTTTTTAAATCATAGAAGATAGTAGATATCATGCTCTACTTGACTCTTCTAATGGATTGCCTATTCCGCTGCAGTTGTTGATCTAAAACTTGTTGTCTATTATATTCTATCAGTTGTTATATTGTTGAAGGCTAAGGATAATTTATTATGCATTATCTTAATCATAATATTTCTTACTGGGCTAGTTGAGCTCACCCTTTTCTTTCATTGTTCTCTTCAGGAAATGAGAATATAGCTTGGACGAGTCGGGAAATGGAGTGATGGTCCAGGATAAGTGGCTTTAGTAGTCCTCACTATTCTGTGAAATAGTGTGATAATAATTGTAATGAGGACTCCATTGAGAGTGGATATTGTCTAGAAGGCAATATTTTTGTTTAAACTCTCAACTATGTTTTGTCGTATATTACCCGACAGTTGTATAAATAAGTTTGTATTTGATTTATGTACCATGTATTTGGCGACTCAAGATGGGTGATGTATACCTATTTTGGGGGCGTCACAAGGGTGGTATGACAGTTGTGGAAAATGATAATAATGAACTGATACTGACGAGAATAGTGACCGGCTGGAGGGTTTGTATGGATTACAGAGATGGTTATGATAGAACCTTCTTACCGATAGTAATGCTTAAGTCCATTTGAATCTTACTTGTGATTAAAGCTTATTACGATATCTGGTAAATGAACGTGGAGACGCACTTCCTCAATGTTGATTAGAGGAAATGTATGTATGATACAGCTAGATGGATTTATTTAAAAGGTTGAAACAAATCAATAATATGAGCTATAACAATTCATTTATGGATTGATGCAAACTTCTCAAAGATGGAACATTTGTTTTGATGAGACAATCAAAAGAGTTTTATTTTATCAAAAAATAAGTATGAACCAAGTGTGTACAAGAAGGTCAGTGGGAGCACGTGACATTTCTAATATTATATGTTGATACACTACGGATAAGAAATGACATACCGATGCTACGAATCAGCAAGGATAAATTTATCTAAACATTCCTCCATGAATGATTTGGGAGAAGCTTCCTATTTATTGAGGATAAAGATCAATATAGATAGATTTAAAAGGAAGCTCGACTTGACCCAAGGAACGTACTTTCATTCGATGTTAAAAAGGGTTTAGCATGGAAAATTCCAAGAGAGGTCTCATAATGATGAGTCATGGAGTGTATCTCTCTAAGAAATTATCCCTAATGACACCTGAAAAGAGAGATTGCATGAGTTACTGTCATGTATTTAATGAAATATACGAGATCTGATGTTGATCAATCATATTCTGGAGAAAATCATTGTAAGACAGTGAAAAACATCTTAAAGTACTTAACCGGAACTAATGATGCATTAATTAATTATGGTGGATCTAAATTAAAACTAGAGGGTTATACAGACTAAAGTTTTTTCAGACTAACCAAGACGACAACAAACCCACTTTTGGTTAAATGGTTACATTGAATTGTGGTGCAGTGAGTTGGAAAAGTTCTAAACAGCAAAGAGTTGTTGATTTAGGGGGTGTTTGATAAAAATTGAATAAATCTGAATCTGAATCTGAATGAGCTGAATCTGAATCTGAATGAAAAAAGTTGTTTGATAATTGACATTTCTGAAACATCTGAATGACAAAACTTTATTATGTTACCTTTTTGAAAAAATTCAAAATTATTGTAAATTTATTTAATATTACTTAATATAATAGTTAATATTTTTTTTTAATTTTTTAAATTTTTTTTACTTCATTCATCTGTTCATTTAGCCATTCAGCTAAACAAATCTGACTTAGTCATTCAGCTCGTCCATCTTACCGATTCAACCATTCAGACCAAAACAAACGCACTGACCGATTCAGCCATTCAGATTCAGCTCCATTCAACTCTAAACAAACAGCCCCTTAGTAATAAAAGACAATGTATATAAATGTAAATAAAGCTATAAAGTTGATTGTTTGGATGAAAAGATCATTACAGAACTAGGAATAGTTCTTAAGTCTGATATGGGATCCAAACATGTGTTGTGGCATTTTCATTTAATTAGAGAAATCATTGAAAGGGGAGAAGTCACTATAGAGATAATACTGGACTCTCAAGAACAACATTGCATATCCATTTACTGAAGCTTTATCCAACTGTAGGACGATCGCACTTAAAAAAGATAAGTATGAGATACCAAGGCGATAGGGTTTAGTGCAAGTAGAAGATTGAAAGTAATATACCCTCAAGCCAATCACATTGGGTGTAATAAGCATTTACTTTGTAATCTTATTCATTTATTAATAAGAGAATTTATTTTATAAAAGGCATTCTTTATCCATATTAATTAGTTTAATTAATAAATGTGATAAACTCATAGTTATTGAGTAATGATTTTATAATCATGATGTTGATCATGTTAATGAGATCAAATTCATGATAGCTCAAAACTAAAATATTCCTAATCGTATGGTTCACTAATGTGGGGTAATTGATTCCAGATAGATTAATACATATTATGTTTGCTCTGTTGAAGAGGGTGATTTATCTCATGATCATTTGTGTGGAGATACTAAAGAGAATATGTATGTGTTTTTTTGGAGAATAAGTTCACTGAACGTGACTAATAAAGGAACCCTAATGGAAATTTACTTGTCTGTCAATAGGTGTTCTTAATGTGATAGTAGTAAAAGTGATCATTGGACTTAAGATCATCATAGTATCTTGTATATACTGAATTATGTTTTGACATATTCCTTAATACTCTAAGGTATGTTGTAGGGTATGTTTGAATATAACAAAGTATATATGGAGACAGGTGAATGATCAATAAAGAATCTACCACTTCCACTAAAGGGAGAGAATGTCATATTTGATTCGATAAAGTGATAACTTAAAAATCCCCGATCATGGTTGAAAGGAAATTAGAAAGGAGTTTCTAATTTACATTAACCATAGTTGTGCATTTTAAAATCGAAATAGATATAATCAAATAAATAAAACTTGACAATAATTCAATGTTTTATATTTGATTGGGACATTGCATGGTAAAATGATTGAATTGTACAGTAACTATTCAAGGAATAGATTCTTTGTGATAATCATTGTAATTAATATTGAATTCATATTATGCGGATATTCATGATACATTATTTATAAGGTGTCACTCATGATGTAGAATAAATATTATTTATTTATATTTTAATTAAAAGTGTTTAATTCATTATAAATAATATTAGAATTATAAATAATATTAGAATGATTCTAATTTATTTATTCTACTATTGACTTAATATTAAACCTAAAGGGTTTGTGACAAATGAATTAACTGTGTTGTGATTCTGGGGACAAAATTTGAGACCCCAAATTTTATGAATAAAGATTTAAATTTCTTGAAATATTTTTTTAAATATTATGGTGTGAATTTGATATAATGTTATAGTTGTGGGTAATATTTATAAATTTGCAAAGTAAGCAAGTTGTTATAAAATATTCGTTTGGTCAGAAAATATTCTTTTTCTCGGGAATATCCGTACAACAGCACAATCATTGGCGAACCTACAACGGAAGTATTATCGTATTTAGAAAATGACAGAATTATCTTTTTATAAAAATAGCGGCGGAAGTATTACCGTTAAAACTGTTGAACTACCCGGTAGTAAAAGTACAGTCATACGTGTGGTTGCGTAGTAGCACACGGTATTTATTATTAATGATTACGTGAGAAGTCACTCAGTTATACTCAATTATTGCTACAGTAATTGCTGCATCATATCTCTCATATTATTGATTTGATTATTGTCACAGTATCATCTGCATAATATGACATATTATTAAATCAATAATTGAGACGACAAAGTTATTCATATTATTAAATTTCAATATTTACAATGTCTAGAAGTTCTGTCAAGTAGAGGTTTGGTCACCTAATTGCGCGCCAATAGGGAGAAATCCTTATTGGAAAGCCCCCTCTTTTCTGGGAACGACCTGGTTGTTAAATATTGTGAGTTATAATATTAATAATGAATAAGTTTGTGTTGATTAAAGATGAATTTGATAGTTCCATTGTGTTGGGATTATTCGTGTTAGTGGAAATCGACATCTATTCCGATGATAATTGATGTTTGGGGATTATATTGATAAATCGGGTAATTAATCGGATAAATGAGCAATTAATTGCTACTAATTCACATGCTTTTATAACTATTGGTTCACATGTGTGTACTATTGAATCACATTCTTGTACTGTTAGGGGAGTTGGTGTAAGATTGATAATACTTGCATGACTAAGTTAAAGATGGAGGTATAGATGGAGGTACTATACTGTAATTCGTATTTTCACATGATTATAACTATTGAATCACATGATTGAACTATTGATTCACATTATTTACTATTATGGGAGGTGGTGCAAGTTTGATAATACTTGCAGGACTAAATTAAAAATGAAAGAAAAGTTGGAGGTATTGTACTGTAATATTTCGAGCCCCAAAACGTGCAATTATCGAAACTATATTTTTCTATAAATAGAAGCTCATTCTTCTTTCATTTCTCACCAATTCACTAAAGTTATAGAGCAATTATTATAGAGAGAAATTATAGAGAGAAAGAAGAAGAGAAGTATACTACCTCTTTATTCCAGTATCCATCTTTATTCTAAGGTAAGGGGTATTATTCTTTCGTATTCATGAAGTGAATTATTTTCTTTCAATACTCGTAAGAGTTGTTATTCCATTCTTTATTGTTATGTTGGAAGAACCTGTTTATGCGAAGTACCCCATACATGGTGAAATTCTACTATTATTTCGTTCGTTATTATTTTGTCAGAAAATTCTGCCTGTGCGTTTACGCATGATCTGGTTCCATTCTTTATTATTCTGTCGGAATATCCTGTCTGTGTGTTTATGCATGACCTGGTTCCATTTTTTATTATTCTGTCAGAATATCCTATCTGTGCGTTTACGCATAACCTGGTTCCATTATTTATTATTCTGTGGGGAATAACCTGTCTGTGCAATCTATCGCATGCATGGTGAATTCTTCTGTTATTCCATTCTTTATTATTCTGTTGGAATAACCTGTTTATGTGGATTACAACATGCATGGTGAATGAGCCTTTGTATTTCATTCCTTATTAAATTGTAGAAATGATCTGTCTACGTGGATTACCTCATGGCGGGTGAAAATCCATTTGCAATTTCGTAATTTTTCTGACCCTTAAAAATTCTGGAAAGTAATAATATAAGCATTGAACTGTTGATTATGATAAAAGTCATAATAAAAGCATTGGATTGATGAAAATCATGGGTATATGTAGTTTAGTAAGTGTTATGATGAGTTATATTGGTTATTATGTGAAAACATGAAAGTTTCTTAGAAATCACAAAGGGTTGAAAATCAGATTTTGGTGAAAATAGAACATGAAATTCAATTGACCATATCTCCTATTATATTTTGAATTTTGAGTGTGGTCAAGTTCTAGAGTTAGATCTATGAGTTTTCTAACTTATCCAAGTGGAATCACTGGAAAAGGTGTTGTAGATTTTCGTGTAGACTGATTTTAGCAAAGGAGTCAAAAACTGTAAAGTACCAAAAAGCTACTGCCCAGAAGTTTAAAAGGGCATTTTCGGCCACTTAGTTTGTGAAATAAATTATGGCCTTTTGGGAAATAAAAATATATGGTATAAAGTAACTCATGTCCAAAAATGAGCTCATTTTGACTTAAAATGAGCAAGTTATGACTATTTCAATATTTAGCTTTTTCTAACAAAAAATGTTATAACCGGAGTTCTATAACTCCGATGACCATGAAACTTAAACTGGAAGCTCACGTTAACATGTGTAAGATCCTGCCAAGATTTGGAAATTTCTGGATTTAAACTTGAGGTAGCTAATTTCTTAAGGAATTAATTAGAAATTGATTTTTGAAAAATACTTAAGGGAGTTGAAAAGTTATAAAAAAATACTTGTTGTGTATAAAATATATGTATATATATTTAGACAATGGATAGAAAAATAATAAGTTGATTTGGTAATTTTTCATGAAAATAGTTTAGTTACGAACATATGAATTAAATATGTTGTGTGAAGTAACAAATTGGAAAATAGGATTTTATGCCTTGAGAATCCTATATAGGGTATATACAGATTTTTGATAAGGGATTTGATCATTAGTGATGAAATCTTATGAGTATGGCATTTTTTGAATGATTAAATGCATTATTTGGTAAAGTGTAAACAATCGAAATAAATTGTTTATAAGTTAAAAAAATGATTAAAATATTATTATAATATTAATAATATTAGATTATGAGTTTATTAAGTGCTTGATAATATTTGGATAAATTTAAAGTCTTTAATATTTATCCTTATTTTCGTTTGATTAATGCTTATATCATTGTCATCATTCTCATGCTAATATTATGTTGAAAGTCATCTTTGGCTTACATGCATAGATGGACTTGGTGTGATTATGACTTGGGATTATTTGGTATAATCATGACCGTAATGTGACGAATGATGTGGTAAAATCCTCAGTGGCCTGCAGTGCATTGATGAACAGTTTTTGGTATGATTATGACTAGGGATTATTCGGTATAATCATGACCGTAATGTGACGAATGATATGGTAAGAATCCTCAGTGGCCTGTAGTGTATTGATGGAAAGTTTTTGGTATGATTATGACCAGGGATTATTCGGTATAGTCATGACCATTGATGATTTATTGAATATCCTTGGCCCATAGTACAGGGATGATTCGATGATGTGGTTTATTTATTAAGCTGAGTCTCAGCGATAAAAATTGATGAAAACATTTTAAATCATAGAAGTTAGTAGATATCATGCTCTACTTGACTCTTCTAATGGATTGCTTATTCCGCTGCAGTTAAACTTGATTTCTATTGTATTTTATCAGTTTAACATTGTTAAAGACTAATGATAATTTATTCTGCATTATCTTAGTCATAATATTTCTTACTGGGCTAGTTGAGCTCACCCTTTTGCTTTCATTGTTCTCTTCAGGAAATGAGAACGTAGCCGGGACTAGTCGGGGAACGAAGTGATGGTCCGAGATGGTGTCATAACAGTCCTCACTATTCTATAAAATAATGTGATAATAAATGTAATGAGGACTGTGACGACCCCAAAATAGGTCCATTCAATCTAACCCATTCTGAGTCGCCAAATACATGGTACAGAAAATAACTACAACTTTATTACAATAATTGTCGTGCAAAATACAACAACACATATACTGTGAGTTTGGATACAAATATATACCAAATGTGACACATGTCCCAACCGTGGACAACACCTCACAGTGACACCTTACATAAAGGTATAGTCAAAAACTGTTTTAGAAACTAAAATCTTTGGGAAGTGCTCAAGGAAACATTCGTACATGGGAGGCCATGCTTTTAGGTTATGATAGATATCATATGGCCACAGAATTATCCTTGGTTGACCCAATATACCCCAAAGAAAAACAAGAAGATTACTATCATATTCTTCCCAATGGTGAGTCTTCTCTTGATTTATCATTATTTCCACTGTCTCAAATTGAGAATTATACTTCAAACAAACACCAAGATTATATAGGTAGTGCTCGTAAATATACTCAGCAAGTGGATGAGCACAACCCTGTCTTATGATGACACGAGGTTGTATGTCATTAGACATCTTGTATGAAAGTGGCAAAACACCCTTCCAACGTTGGGTTCGCCTCTCCCTATATGATTCACCAAATATAACTACTAAAAGATGTATACAACACACTTGTCTATACTGTTTAGGGAGAACTCCACAACTAGAGACCACCGTTCTATTTCCCTGTTACCCCCGCTCGACCCAGCTACACTCTTATTACCTGAAAGGAATTGTAAAGCAAAAGGGTGAGCACAACTAGCTCAGTAAAGAATATCATGACTAAAGATAATTAAATTATCAATAGCCTTCATCAATAATAAATCAGAGATTTAGAACATATGGTAGATGATAAAAATTTCAACCATAGTTGCTGCGGAACGAGCAATCCATTAGAAGAGTCAAATAGACTATAAAGTCTATTATCTTCTCCATGTGAAAAATCCACCAACAATATTTTACCTCTGTAACATCAATCAACAATTTTGGTCCACAATCATATGAATAACTCATAATCATAATTGTAGTTCTAAATTCCTCTTCTCATCCAGGACGAATATAATTTTCATCACCTATCTTTACCTGAAACATCAAAGATCATGGTTACACCAAATCACATTTCCTGTGCATAATCATATTAATAATTTCATCTTTGCACTACGGCCAAAGATATTCATTTGTATCACCAGTTGGTCATGTTCATCTCAACACATGTTCATCTTTGCACTACTGGCCAAAGATATTCAATAACATATCATCTTTGCACTACGGGCCAAAGATATTCATCAATAATTCATCTTTGCACTACAGGCCAAAGATATTCCTCAACAGTTCATATTTGCACTACAGACCAAATATATTCATCAACAGTTCATATTTGCACTACAGGCCAAATATATTATTATCTCAAACAAATATATAATACTGTGTAATACTGTGTGCTACTGTGCAACAAATATTACGTAATATTATTATCTCAAACAAATATTATTATCTCAAACAAATATTATTATCTCAAACAAATATTATTATCTCAAACAAATATATTATTGAGTAGTGCCTTCTTACGTAAGAATCAATAATTCAAAAATACTGTGTAATACTGTGTGCTACTGTGCAACAACGTGTATTACTTTATTTTACCAACCGGATATTCCAACAGTATTAACGGTAACGATTATGCCGTTATTTATAAAAACTTAATTTTGTCGTTTTCTTCATCCGACAGTTATTCTGTTATGGGGCCCACAAATGGCAGCGTCGGTCGTATGAATTTTCCCTGACAGAAAGAATATTCCACGACCAAACGAATATTCCCCGACAATAATGAATATTTTATAACCACTTGTGTATTTTGAAAAAATTTCATATATCACCCTTAACTTAACTTTTATCAATTTAACCATTTACTGAATAGTAATTATAAAAAAAATTGAATACTTTTAGTTCATAAAATTCGGAGTCTTACAAGGACTCCATTGAGTGTGGATATTGTCTAGATGACAATATTTGTATTAAAGCACACAGCATATGTTTGTCCTATGTTACACAACAGTTGTATAATTAAGTTTTTATTTATATTTTGTACTATGTATTTGGCGACTCAAGATGGGTGATGTATATCTATTTTGGGGGCGTCACACAGAATCCTTTAAAGGAGGGAATGATGTAACGATCGAGAACTTTATATTTTATTTAAAATATTTATTGAATTAAATAAATATTTTAGTTGATTTATTTAATGGGGTAAATAAATAATTGTTGGAATTTGTTATGGAGTAATTTAATTAAATGTGTTATAATAATTAAATTAATGTTTAATAATTTTATAGCTTGAAGATTTAATTTAATGAGATAATTAAATTAAATGAATTGTTAAATAAGCGTGTTTTAGTGTAATGGTGATATTTAAATTCTAGTTTAATTTAATAGTTGAATTGGAAAATTAATAATGATTTAATAGAAATTTTAATTATATGTCAAATGATTAATTTGATGTAAGAGTTAAATGAATTTGATAAATTAAAGTGTGACAATAAACTATATGATAAGTGAATTATTAAAATAAATTAAAAGGAGCCTTTTTAGAGCTAGCCAAACAAGGCCTATGGAATATGATAACAGTTGAAGTCGTGATGCGCTTAACTGATACCCACGTCAAGCAGTACGTATTATATTAGTTTTTATTTCATGTATTGTATCATATTGCTAAGTCTGAGAATCCAAGAAACAAAGAGAAATTGAGAGAGTTTGAGAGAATTTCTGATAATCAAAGGAGTGGAGATCAACAAAGCTAGCCTATGTCTTCTAACAAGGTCTAAACAAGAATCAAAGAATAAGAATCCAAGTTATAATCTCTATTTCTCGTGTTCTTGAGTTTTCATGGAAAAGTTGAGTTTTTATGGCTAATTTATGAGAATTTGGGTTATATGTGTTAATTGGTTTATATAATCCATGGGTTATCATCTAGATATGTTTTTAGTAAGAACATTCATGAAATCACATTTTAGAAAGAGAATTTTGTGTTGTTAAGTTTTTTTGTGATATATATAGCATGCAGGATTTTGGAGTCAAAATTAGCATTCAATTCATGTTGAAAACTATAAATTGACCATAGTTTGTGTTAATATATTAAGAAATGAAAAGAATGCAATTCGTACGAACTGATTTGATTGAGAAACAAAATTATGGTGATTGTTTTCTCTAACAATGTTAAATTTTGGAAAATAGCAAAATATATGGTTTTAATTCTTCAAATAAGATGTTTTAGTTGTTTCTATTGTTGGATTGGTTCTATGCATGCTTGGTGTTGTTTTTGTGAAGTCTATATCATTTGGGTATGCTTAATTTAGAGTTTTGTGTATTAAAAGTCGAGTTTTTGGCTTGAAAGCATGTATGTCCGCGAGTTGCAGGATGTAGCCCTAGGGACCCTCGCCCCGGTGAGGTTCTCAGTAGTAATTTTCTGCCCCGGTGAACTTTTTCCAACACAAAATCTCTCCCCGGCGAGAAGTACAAAGATGGAGATGTTTGCTTTTGTGTTGATTTCAGATCATAGCATGATGATTTAACATAACCTAATGAACCTGATAATGTGTTAGACATGTAGCAAGATACTATAACATATTGTTAAAATGTATAAGATGGTTTCAAGTTGTATTTAACAATTGTAAAGAATTTAAGCTTGATGTTTGTGAATTTGGATATTGTGGTTTAGGGGTTGTAATGTTTATTAATGAGGATTTCATATTTGTGGTTGATGTTAATGGTCAGAACTTTAACTAAGTTAACATGTTGAACCTAAGTGGGAACCAAGTCTATAATGTTAATGTTAGCATGTCTAATGGATGTTATGATTCTGATGGTATATGTAGGACATTTGGTGAACGTGTAACAGTAAATTGTTTAACCTATGCACGAGGTAAGTTCTAAAACCCTATTCTTATATTGAGCAACTTCCTTACCTTATCTTGATTATGATTACTCAAGTTTTCTATCCTTAACTTGATATTGTTGAGCAAGTTCTTATAATCTATCATGTTATGAGATTGAAAGCTCCTAATCTATTATTGAGCCTGTATTTTAGCCTTAGCTTAATGTTGTTTAAGCAAGGTTCTTATGTTATCTAATAAATTTTCATTCTTTCAAAACCAATACTCCGATGCATGAGGTTTATTCAGTTGCCGATATTATATGTTATTATTATTGAAATCTTATCTTGTAAAAGCTAATTTATTAGCGATTCTTTATTGATTCAACTAATCCTTAGTTGATGAACGTTAAAATCTAAATTACCCTTGAAGCTAATCAAAACCAAACTTCCTTTGGTGCAGACTCAGATAACAGAGCTGAGATGAACAACCCTAACATAGGGGATTATATTATGCGATAGCGTTAAGATGTTTGTTCACAATACATGGTACGAATGGTCGATCCCTCTTAGTACGAAAAGGAAGGTCCATATAGTCCAACGATTGTTAAAGGTTTGAGTAGAAATACTTAATAACCTATGACATAGTTCATGGTTTTGTGATCCTCAGAGTACTTTTGATCTTATTTTCTATTCTTGAATCAAAAGTCGAACGTCTTACTGAGTTTTTTGTTCTTGTTTATCATTGACAGCAAAGGTTATATTATTCAGTTAAGTTTATTTATACATTGTTGTTATACATTATTATTCCAGTGAGCATTTATTTTTCTCACTCTTACATATAAAACATTGCAGCTAAAGTGGAAAGATCTGATGAGCCATCCACTAGTAAGGGCAAAGGAAATATGAACAAGTGATAAAGACTTGTTTAGTTTAATTGAAGATGTTATGTAATAAGACTTATTTAAATATGTTATGTTTTCTCATTTTACGTATTAAAGGTTATATTATATGGGATTGATTTGTTTACGATGTTGAAACCTTTTAATTGGAGGATTTGTAAGAACCGAGAATTTCAGGAATAAATAATTATTTCAATATAATAAGAAAATTAATATTTATTTGAATATAAATATTGATGTGTTATATGATGAGTAATTCGATTAGTGCAAAGTGAATTTATATGAGAATTGAGAAGTGTGGAATTGACGATGAGAATTATGAAAGGCCTTGTGTGGCATAGTGTGGAATGAAGAAATTCACTAAGTGAATTAAAAGAGAAATAGTTATTAAGAGGATGATTAATTGTGTATGATTATGTGATAAATACACTCTTGAACTAGTAATATCACCACTATAGAAGTTAATTTATATCATGTAAAACTTGTGTGGTGATAGAAATTTGAGCTGGCTTGAAGCTAAACCATTTTTGGCACTGCCAAGGACCGGCGTAGCTGCACCCTCCCAGCAGTACCAAATGGCGCAGTTGCGCCAGTGGTTAATGTAAGAACCCGAATTTTCAGAAAATATCAAAATAAGAATTTAGTGAATAAAATTTTTAAGGCTTGTGAAGGGTTCAAATAAAAATATATAATGTGTTACGAGGTATGTGGTATTGTGTTACATAGGGTAATATGAGCTATGTAATAAGTAATGTTGTGGTTAATAAATATATACCATTATTATATATTTGTTAGAAATTGTAGAGATGAATTTATATGAAGATGAATAAGATTTATCTATCGACCTTAAATAATTTATAGAATTATTTTATTATAGTAAGTTGGTGACATTAAAATATCTTTGATAATCACCAATTTCTTGAGTATATGTACGAGTGAATATCAAGTCTAAGGTAGTGAAATCTTACTCTTTAATGGTTGACGTATAGGAGCTGGGCTAAACGATTCCTTCAGAGAGCGGAGGTATATACGAATTGGTAAACCGATCTAACTCACTGTGAAAACAGTGTAGACAAGACGGAAACTGATTTGTTGGTTGTTTGTGGGAAACAACTCACTGTACTATATTGAATATTATTAAAGACTCGAGGTGTGTTAGGTTTGTACTTGTATATATGTACGTGGTTGACAAGAGAAGAGAATTGTTACATGGCGAGAAGTGAGGATTAAAGGTATGGATGTATGTGTGTTGTGTTGTCAGTGGTAAGAAACCATACCGGATATGTATAGTTAGATTAAACTAATAAGGGAGATAGAGTTTTAAAACTCGAAGTGTGATCCTTGAATTGTTAAGAAAAATAGTAATCGATGATGTGAAACAAAATAGAGGATTGATGTTAGTCGAGTTAACACTTAAGAAGATTGTATAAAGTATTTAGAAGTGTAGTGTTTCAGTTCTGCTAATGCAGAACTTGTCTGCCTGAGAATTTGGTATGGCGCAGCTGCGCCATTACCAAGCCTATGACCAGCGCAGCTGCGCCGGTCTGTAAAATCAGTTTTTTTGAAATTAAAATTTAAGTAATGGGTATTAAGGACTCATAAGGATAATAAAATCTTAAATGATGGTTAAGTTGTCCATTAATGGATTTGAATAAGGTTTAATTAATTAACCCGGATTAATTAGTGGCTAATTAAGTGATATTATGGAATATTATATTCTATTAATTAAAGGAATGCATAATAATTATGGAAAAGAAATGATTAATATTAATTAATTATTGTGTGGGTTGAAAGTACCCAACTAAATGATAATTAGCCGAATTAAAATATTAATGTGGGTATAATCATTAAATAATATTACTATGGGTAATATAGAGAATGTGAGCAGTAGTAATATATAATACCTATGGCTTCAGAATATGTGGGGTGTGACATTTAATTGAGGCTAATGATATAAGGTACCAAGTGGTACAGTGAAATCATATGTGGTGGTAATACAAAAATAATTAAATATCTGCGTATTCTAGAAACTGGTAGGAGATTAAATGTTTGAATAAACATTAATATTTAATAAGGCTGTAATGTGGTTATGTGAGTGGTAGAGATAATTATGAGATTTCCCGGTATTTATGCCTAACTGCGATATTTTATCGCGTGTAGTTAATGTACATGTATTATATGTATGTTACATAACATCTACTACCTTGAAATATTAAATCATATTGTGACATTAAGTTAGAACTAATGTATGGTTGAGATGTGTATAACATATAACATAAGAGTAGTAATTGGTATGAGTGTTTCATGGATGCTGAGAAACCAAATGGGTTGTCCGATTTTGTGAGTCTCATCTCCTCATCACGTGTATAGGCCAATGGCCTAACTCTACCATTGCTGAGAAATAAAATGGCTAGTTAGAGTTGATGATGGCTAGAGGGATGGAAGAAGATGGAGTTGGTCACCAACTCTACAACATCCATTGGACTCTTCTTCTTCCTCTTGGTTTCAATTGTTGGACACAACCATTGTATGGACAACACTTCCTCTATAAATAGAGTCTCCTTCATCTCTTTCCCATTTGATAAATTATCTGAGAAAATTGGCTATGAGAGGTTGATAGAATTGAGAGAAAGCAGAGGTTTGGAGTGCTATAGCTATCAATTTAAAGCCATCAAGAGGTAATGAATCTTGTGTTTATGCTTTTGATTTCCTAAGTTGAAATTTCTTAGAAATGTCATGAAAAAGTCACTTTTGAGTCACAAATATGATGGCTAAGTGTTGATGTAATCCATGAATTGTTGTTAGATGTTGTTAATATAGTTTAATACGAAAACAACGGTAGTTAAACGAACCGATTTGGTTTAGAAACGAATTTGTAGCGGATGATTTCGCTAAATTTGTCAAACATGAACATTTAGTATGAACATGAGTTGTAAATTCATATTTGGGTTAGTTAATGTTTATGTTAGTTGATGGGTAATTGGTATGTTGTATTTTTATGAGTTACAAACCTATAGAATTGAAAATGGACTGAATTGGATGAGTATAACTCATGTTATGATCATTGGAAGGAGTAAGGGTCTGTGTAATTATGAAGAGCAGAGCTTGAGGGCCTGTTCTGCGACTTGGGGCGCAGCTACACTTCCCCCAAGGCCATTTAGGGCACAGCTGTGCCGGACATCAGCGTCTGGTGCACTGCTATGACCTGCTATAGTAAATTAAGCATAACGTTTTCATACAAACTCCGATTGAGATGATTCAAGATGATCTGGAACGAGGACGAATAGAAATAAAACTTTTGTTCTTTAAGGGTTTCAATATGAGGTCGTTAGAAAGGGTAAAAATAGTCATCTTTGTGACTGTTACATATTCGGAGGTGATCGAAGGGCGTCGAGCGAGCACATACACAGGAATAGTGCTCCCGGCGATGGAATATGTTATTCTAAGAGGTATAACATGATAATGCATGATAATAGACATGTCATATAGCTAAGATTACTTTACTCATAATGGAATTCTTTAGCATAACTTAGTATATGTTTTGAAAGGAAACTTGGAATGTTGGAAAACGAATATTTACAAACCTTGAGTCTTTGAAGTAATGATATTATAACATATACCTATTGTTGAGATATGAGTATACCTAAGCATGAGAAGTGATTTAAAGTGGCTTTACTTATTATCAACTTACAATAGCTTAGTTGAAAATGATTTCTAAAGAAAACTTAAAACTTTGAGAACGAACTTAAAGTAACTTATGGACTTAAAGTTCTAAATGTAATAACATACATACATGGCTTAGTTAGCTATGAAATGAGATTTAAAGTTGTACCTAGTTGCTTTAGCTTGGCCTAGAATGACTTTTAAAATGTGAATTTAAACGCCTTGCGAAACTAAACTGTTATAAACATGGCTTACATGTGTGCTCATCTAGTTAGACACCATATAAGTCGTGCAAGTATGAATTGTAAGGATTTCTCAAATGATGAACTAATGAGTTGAATATATACGAGCATACACATTATAGGCATTTAACATCCTTACGTGATGAAATGGTTAATATAGTTCATTCCTTATACATGAACCTACTTAGTGAAAACAACTTAAAGTAAAAACACAAGAGATATCCAACTTGTGATAAGACCTCTTAACGTGTGGGTAAGTTATATGTTAACAGTCATGTATGCTAAGGACTCTGATGAAACCAGAAAATAAATACTTAATTTTGGTCTGGCCAGGGGACGACGCAGATGCGCCCATCCCATGCCTAATTGTAGCACAGCTGAGCCATAGGGCAGTGATGTCTGACTATTTTAACCTTGATCTGAACTTTAAAGTATATGTGTAATGAATGTCTAAAGCTATAAAACTTGACATAAATGATGTTTTAAGCATCTGAGCTTGTAATGGTTATATAAAACCTAAATTTGCTAATTTTATTAAAGTTTGCAAAATGTAAGAACGATGTGGATCGCGTATCTATAAACTTTAAATATGTGTCGAACACGTAGTGAGCCACGTGTGTAATAGATTTATGAATGTTGATATTGAACATGTGTAGCTAAGGTGTACTATACATACCTAGCTATTCTAAGCGTATAATGAGAAAGTGAAGTGTAGGTTTTATGAACCTAGTCAAAGAATAATGTAAAATTATTATTACATTAAGAATGTATGAATGCATGACTAATGGATATGAATCCATGATTATATAACTATGTAGAAATACACGAAGTACAGATAAGCGTTAATCAGTTAAGTCGTAGTTAATAAACTATGAATCAGGCAAGTCTTTCAGTTCCTATTTGATATATGAATTTGATAATTGTTAGTTGATCTATATTATGCTATGTAAATGTTGATTTATATATATGAAATGCATATGAGATATGTATGAAATGTGAAAGTTGATCTTTGATGATATGCTTGTGAAATAAATCTATATGCCTGTTATATGAGAAGTAACATGCATAGTAAATATTAATTGATTATGAATGCATGAACTGAATATGCTATTATATGCTATATACTGCATGAAAACTGTTAGAACTGTTGGGCTGTCGAGCTCACCCTTGCAAATAACCACTTTTTAGGGTTAAGGATACATGGTAAAGGTTATGTGCTATTTGATTGATAAAGTTCAATGGTATCGAAGGAGATTGATTTATTATTTAACTAGATGCTCTCAAACCATGTTTAGGTTCTAGTAGATGTATAGGATAGTAGTTTATAATGAGTAATACATGTTGCGTCGTAAAGTTGTATTATGTGATACATAGAGAAATTCGAATTGAGATGTAAATATTTATACAGTAATTCGAAAAGAGTGAATCATAGACTAATTTGATTTAGGGATTTGTAATTGATTCGAGTTAAGATATCAATAAAAGATTTATTTTCAAAGGAGATGGAAAAAGTTTAAATTATTTTGCATATTTGTATAACATCGAATGTGATGTAAAACAGGAATAGTAAATGACCAAGATTAGAAACTTATAAAAGTTTGGGGTCATTACATAGATCCTGAAAATAGAAAGAATTTATGTTCTAAATCATAATAAGCAAGGTTATATTAATTTAAGTTATGAATAAAAGATATAATAGTTGACGATAGTAGTATCGTGGCGGACCAGATTCGAGGTTCGAAGGGACCTGGATTTGGGGGCGTCGCAATTAATCTGGGAAAATTAGTTTCTACTGTAGAAATGAAATGGGACATTAATGTAAAGTGTGACATGAATAAAATCATATGATAAGAATACATTCTAATGATATAAAGTATCAAGTAGTACAATAAAATCATAAGTGATTTTAATACAGAAATAATTAAATATTTGTGTATTCTAGGAATTGGGAAAGAAATTTTGTGTGTAAACTGAACAATTAAATAATGTTATAAAGAGGTTATGTGAGTAGCAAAAATAATTATGGAGATACCCGGGCGATAATACATAACTACGTTATTTTATTACGTGTACTTAATGTACATGGATTATATGATGTGAGTACATAAATAATCCCCAATTTTCCTAATATGGTAACAATTGTACATTAAAATTATATTTGGAAGTTAAAGTTACTAACTGAGCAAAATTAAAGCACGTTGCTAGGAAATAAACTCATTAGTTGCTCAAACAGTGAATGAACAGTAACCTATCACCTATTTACGTAACTTCCAAACAGTGATCATTGGCTATGGAGATGTCTGATGGTGGGTGGTTGAACAAACCTTTAATAATTGTTGTCTCTTTCCATTACACCATGAACTCTAACCTCAGTACAATGCAAATGCCCAGTCCAAGTTTCTTCTATAAATAGCAGACCAATTTTTAGTTTTTATGTTGTTTATTTTTGGTCTGTTGCAACACTGATAACTTGAGTTTGAGTAATTGTTGTTCAAAGAAGGGGCTAGAAATCTCAGAAGGAAGAAACAAGGTTACTAAGCTCTGTAAGGCATCAAAATCTTAACTTATGTTCTTGAATTGGGTCATGCTAAATTCTTGAAATTCCTTAGAATTTTATGTCAATTGATAGGAATTAATAAGCTATAATGTGTTTAGGAAGTATGTGTACATATATGGAACCTTTATTTATGGAATTAAACATGTTTAAACCAAGAAGAATCATTGTTGGTTGATGCTCTGCAAAACAGAGCAAGTTACTGCTTCTGTTCCAGGCATGGTACAGCTGCGCCCTATTTATACTAGGGTGCAGCGCAGCTGCGCCGTACCCCAGAATCAGTTTCTGGTTTTTGTTATACTATGTGTTGCTAACTTGATGTTATGACTTAGATATATACCTAAAAAGGGGAAATGACATGAGATATAAACTTTCTTATGTTATATGAAGTAATCAACATGGGTTAGTAAGAGATTTGTAATAAAAATTTAGGTTTAAAAACAAACCTTGTGGAAACTTATGTTTACAAGTTCCGAACTTAGTGGCTCATATACATGATTGATTTCAGAGACGAATAATTATAGTGTCTTTGTCATGATCAAACTTGTTACCTTTGTGTTAGAGAATGTTTTAAAGGAAAAGCTTGATATGTTAAAGCAAATATACATGAATGCTACAAGATATACATTCTGATCTTGAAAAGAGGTTATCATGACTTAGTTACTTATGATAAGAGTTTTAAAGTTGTCTTATATGTGCCATATTACATCATTCATAATAAAGTGATTTCAAAGGCAGCCTTGAACATATTTTCAAAATCTAGTAGCATCACATGAATATCTAGATTCTAAAGGGTTAAGATGTCATGTTATGTCTATAATATCCCTAGACATGATTCATATATATTGTACATGATGATAACTAAACCAAACATAAGTTTAAAGCATGATTCGAAGTGTTAAACAATGATAGTTGTGAACAAACAATATGAATACTATAAGCATGTGTAATAACAGATTGTGTAATTTCTCTATGTGGACATATAGCCAAGTTATAAAATATGGTAACTACGTGATCATGTTATGCCTTAATACCATGTAAGTTGTAAGTTAAAACTTGTAAAAATAAACTCAAGAATGGTCATATGCTTATGTGAGAACCTCTAACATGTATGTATGTTAAAGTATAAGTGCATAAGTGTGTTAGAGTTGGACAGAAATAGGAAGTGCAAAGCTCAACCTTGGTCTGGCCAGGGGACAGCACAGTTGCGCCGTCCCTAAGTCTAGATAGGGTTCAGCTGCGCCATCCTGCAGTCATATATTGTTTCTGTTTCTAATATGATGTTCAAAGATATAAAGCAATGGTTTGAAAAATGCATTGTTTGACTTTATAACTTTTAAAGGTTAACCCCAAAAGAATGTTTACAAGCTATAAAGCAATGATTTGAAAAATGTGTTGTTTGACTTTATGGTGTTATACAATCTGATTTGTGCTATGAAGATGTAGGATATGTGATGTGGTAGGTATGAAGTTACAACTAGGTTGGATGTTTAAGTGTACGTTCGAACTTACATATATGAGTTTATGTAACTAATGAATATCCTATACATGTAATATATTATGTTAGGATCTAAAAGAGGGTATTAAGCTTTACTTTGGTAAACTACGCTTGAGGCAAGTACTCGAACCTTACTCTTTATTAAGCATTATTGAACTTGTGCAATTATTGATCGTACAAGTAGAATTTTGAAGAAAACATATTTCATAATGGAATTTCAAACCTTGATTCTAACAATAATTGTTCATATATATTGTGAAAGACCTGTCTAAGCCATTGATTCGGCTAGACTATTGATAATTGATCAAAAGCTATCCAAGCCAAATTAACTTGGTGCGGACTCTTATAACTAAGTAGAACAACCCTCTTAGTATTGGAATTATATTTTTTTTGGGGAACTGACGTGCTCACATGAGAAAGACTAAATATTATGCATGACATACGGTACTTTAGGCTGATCACCTGTTGTACTCATTTTGTAGAATTATTAATTCTAGGAGAAGTTCATAGTCCTTAGTGACTGCTCAGTATCTACTACTTTGAAATCTTGAATTGATAAATCTTTGAATATTATTGTCCATAGTGATCATTGTTGTTAATCATTAATAATTCTTGTTGGGCAAAATTGTTGCTCATCCTTGCTTTCCCTAAAACTTTCAGTGAAGGCGGAACGTGGTGAACCCTCTAGAAAGGACAAGGGTAAAGAGAAAGCTTTGGAGTAGTTACTTTTATGTTGTTAGGATGGTGTTATTATGTGATGGTAGAAGAACTTATTAAGCTATGTTTAATTTAAGATGTATTGTATTATGTATTAGTTATGTCCAAACGATGTTTAATTATGGTTAAGTTATGTAAGAGATGTTTAAGTTTCGAACCCTTAGGACAAGAATAATTATGTTATAACAATATAAATTATTATGTTATTCTGTTGTATAAGATGTTGTTTTATTATTAGAGTTAGTACGTGGCAACCAAATTTAAGACAAGTGTGGTCTGAATTTGGGGGTGTCAAATGATTTAATTAGGTTGTGAGTTTCATTTATATCCTTTGTTATGGGTAGTTAGGCATGAATGTTTTGGACAGTGAACACCAAATCTTGTGAGAATGAAGTACCCAGATTTGGGCGTGTCATGGGGTCACACTACAAAAAGGAGAAATATGACTTTAGAAGTGATTGGCTTAATAATAATAAATTAAGTGTATTTAATTTATTAGTGGAATAAATTAAATATCTTAAGATTTATAAGTAAGTATTTGGAGAAATACTAATATTATAAATTGATATGATTAGTCGTCTTATTATTTTTAATATTACTATTATTATAAAATTGAATAAATAATAATAATATGGTATTTGAAAAAATACTAACATTTATAATTAAGTATTTGGAGAAATACTAGATTATAAATAAATAAGAGAAGTCTTATTATTATTATTTTATTATTATTATTATTATTATTATTATTATTATTATTATTATTATTATTATTATTATTATTATTAAGTTTCTAATTAGATTGGGAATTAAATTAAAACATTAACTTCTAAAAAGTTTAAGATTAGGGTTAGTCTATAAATAAGAGGAGTCTAATTGTGGGATAGACTAATGCAACTCTCGCAACTTGCATCTCTATTGAAAGCATTCTCAAAACTCTAAGGTGTTAAGATAGAGAAAATTAAGTGTGACACCCCCAAATCCTGGTACTTCATTCCCACAGTGTGACGCCCCCAAAATAGGTCCAATCCACCCAACCTATTCTGAGTCGCCAAATACATGGTCAGAAACAACTACAACTTCATTATTATATTGTCGTGCAAAATACGACAACACTTATGTTGTGAGTTTAACTACAAATATTGTCTTCTAAACAATATCCACACCAAAATAAAGTCCTCATTACAATTATTGATACACTATTTTACAGAATAGTGAGGACTACTAAAACAACTATCTTGAACCATCACTCCACACCCCGACTAGCTCCCGCTATATTCTCTCCTCCTGAGAAGAAAAATGGAACAAAAAGGAAAAGGGTGAGCTCAACTAAACCAGTAGGAATATTATGACTAAGCTAATGTACAATAAATTATCCTTGGTCTTCAACAGGAAAAAATCTGATAGAATACAATAGACAACAAATTTTAGATCAACAACTGCAGCGAAAACAACAATTCATTAAAAGAGTTAGGTAGAGAATGAAATCTACTATCATCTATGAATTTAAAAGTCCATCATCGATATTTTATCCCTGTAACATCAATCAATATACATCTTAAATCAAATAGTCATCTTTGCACTACAGGCCAAAGATATTAATCAGTCGGTCATGTTCATCTCAACACATGTACATCTTTGCACTACGGGCCAAAGATATTCAAAAGAAAATCAACCATCTTTGCACTATAGGCCAAAGATATTCAGTAATATCATCATTTAGGACTGAGGATGATGAAAAATATTTTAAAAAAAACAAATCCAGTGAAACAAAAGAACAAATATTAAGGATTCGTACTTCAAACAATCCGAGTTCAAAAATACTTCATAAATAATCATAGTGAAGTAAAATTTAAGAATGATCAAAACATGGTTACAATCAAAGCTAGTATCCATAATAGATATTTTGGACAAAAAAATGAAAATTTAATTTTTCTGTGAATAGTGCCGTATTCGTGAATAGTGTCGTATACGTGAATAGTGCTGTATATGTGAATAGTAACCCCGACACTTAAAGACAAGATTTTCACAAGAAAAATCTTACAAATATTCTGACATAATGATATTAGAAGAAATAATATCATTTTTTTAAAAAAAATAACATCCCTTACCTCAAAAGAATAGTACTTTTGGCTGGAATATCAAATATAACACTGAAAAAAACTTGCAGCGTATAGCAACACTCAAAGTATCAAAATACTCACAATAATACGCTCGAAAATATAGAGAGAGAAGATTTTAGTTTCTGGTGTGATTTTCAATTCTAACCTAAGCACCCTATTTATTGAAAAATACTTAGAACACCAAAGTAGAAAATTTAATAAAATAATAATATAATTAAAAATTTTCAAGCCCACCTTAGACCAACTGAATTCAGCACATTTATATCACATGTGGGGCCCACTCAATTACGAAAAATGTTTTTCTTAAAAAACATTTTAAACTCCAAAAATCAATTATTTCAGAACTTCAGAACTTCAATAATTCATAATAAATAGTCCTTTTATCAAAAAATAATTCAAATCTTATATCTATTACATAGGAAATTTAATTCTCTACAACTTTGTAGAAGAAAGTTTTTTCAAATTCCAAACAGAAATTGACCGAAATTCATATACGGGCGATTTTGCAGGCTATAATCAAATTTCAGTCAAGAAATGGGGTCCACTGACATGTTTAACATGTTTTTAACATTTATTGTAACAAAAATACTCTTCCTCCTCATTTATTCATATATCACACATTCATTGTAAAAATATCACCATTATTATATTATTATAATATAATAATATATTTAAATGAATTATTTTATCAGAAAAGATAAAATATCAATTTTCAACAATTGTCACTTTAAAAATTTTCTCCATCTATATCCACATAAAATGAATATTTTTCTTATCATATAAATCAATAATTAATTATTCTCAAATAATATTACAGAATCACAATATTGATAACCAGACCGTTCCAAGGAAAGAGGGGGCTTTCCAATAAGGATTTTTCCTTACTGTCGCACAATTAGGTGACCCAACCTCTTCTTAAAAAGAACTTTCTAGACATTGCCAATAATGATATCTAATAATATTATTAAAATAATATGAATTATTGATCTGATAATAAAAAATACTATGTAGTGAAATTTATTGAAACAACAATAATATAAAATATCAACGTAGCAATTATTGAATCAATAAAATAAAATATTAAACAGTAATTACTGTAATAATTATTGAGTAGTGTCTTCTAACGTAAGAATCAATCATTGGTGTAATACCGTGTGCTACTGTGAAACAATGCGTATTACTGTGTTTTAACCACCGGGTATTCCAACAATATTAACGGTAACAACTACGTCGTTATTTATAAATAACTAATACTTGTCATTTTCGTCATCCAATCGCTTTCTGTTATGGGGCCTACAAAAGGTCGCGCCGTCGTACGAATATTCCCTGACAGCAAGAATATTCCACGACCAAACGAATATTTCTCGACAATAATGAATATTTTATAACCACTTGCTTATTTGAAATATTTACGCATTTTACCCATAACTAACCACATTAATCAAATCAACCCTTACTATTTCAAAATAATAAATAGAGGAAATTCTATTTTATTAAAAAAAATATGGGGTCTTACAACCTCCCCTCCTTATGAAATTTTGTCCTCGAAATTGACGTACGTACCTGGTGTTTCAAAAAGGTGAGGATACCTCATTTTCATTTCTGATTCCAACTCCCAGGTCATTTCTTCAATAGCATATATAGTTCCTCCACAAAACCTTGTTTTGTGGTATAACCTTTGTGCGTAGGACATGCTCCTTTAGATCTTGACTGATACTTCCTCGTACGTTAAATATTCTATTATTTCTTCTTGTTCTAACTCAATAATGTGGTTCAGGTCGTTCATATATTTTCGTAACATCGATATGTGAAAAACAATATGAACACGCGACATACTTGACGGTAAAACGAGTCTATAGGCCACAATTCCTACTCGATCGAGGATTTCAAATGGACTAATAAATTGAAGGTTTGAACTTTCCTCACATCGTCGATTCTCGCTTTTGGAATAACAACTTCTTGCACCTCCTTCTTCATATTCATCAGCTCCGGTGTGCAGCTTGAGCGGTTTTAACTTTATCGATTAAAGTCGATTCTACTCGTATATCATCATATGGATCCCTAGAGTCTTTAACTCTATCTCTATCATTTATAAGTTATACAAAATGGTTTTTGACAATATCGCACTCGTACTCGTATATGATCTTCTACTCAACACGTCAGCTACCACGTTCGCTTTTCCAAGATGGTTTGGTCAGAACAGGTGCCGAAATGTATCTCCTCTTGAGTTCTTCGAAGCTCTTCTCACATCCCTTGCTCCATTCGAATTTTGTATCTCTACGAGTCAGCTGAGTTAATGGAGTAGTAATTCGAGAAAATCATTCCACGAATCTTCGATAATAACCAGCTAAGCTTAGAAAGCTATGTATTTTGATTACTGACTTAGGTTGCTCTCAACTATAACTCATATCCCAATCTTGGATAGCACGTCACAATGGCACCTATCAGTTTACTACCGGACGAATATGGCGTCCTCTACGGAGAGTCTGGCTTTGGTGCATTCCACAAAAAAAGTCACCAGATAGAGGCTAGGGTACCAAATTCTATAGTTGAATTTTTAACTCCTGAAGTTCAATAGGAACCATTCGATATGAGATTTTTAGAAATGGGTTTTGTATCGGGTTCAAAGTCGATACAAAATTCAATATCACGCTCTGGGAGTAGGCCAGGAAATTCTTCAGGAAATACGTCAGGAAATTCACTAACAACATAAATATCATTTAAATCTGACGTATTTTTGTTCAAGTCCATGACATGGGCTAAGAAAGCTTGACATTTGTTTTTCAATAAATGAATGGCTTTATGGATTGATATGAAAGAATTAGACTTCAATGGTTTGGTTGCTTGAATTCGAATAAAAGGTTGCTTAGAAATATGAAAACTAACAACCTTACGAAAGAAATCAATTTTAGCATGATGAGTAGTTAACCAATTAATCCCTAAAATCACATCAAAAGCAAGTATCTTTAAAGAGATAAGATCAACAGGTAATGTGATGGTGCCAACTTGGATCAAACAAGATTTATAAACAGTGGATGTAATGAAAGCTTCTCCTAATGGAGTCTCCACAGATAAGTCAAAAGTCTAATTTCTCAGGAGCCAATTTTAAATGTTGAGCACAAGCAGGAGAGATAAGTAGAAACGGTATCTAATAAGGTATAGATTTTGTAAGAATTTATAATTAACTAACCCGTGCTAACTTCATTCGGTTTACTCGCTTTTTGGCCAGTCACGACAAACGCTCTTCCAGGAACCGTTGACTTTAACTTGTCCGTATCCGTTTCTGGTGCCACCGTCCCAACTGGACTTAACTTTGCTACAGGAAAAAATTGAGCTATGTGACCATCTTTTCCATAACTAAAATATACCTTGGAAGGCTGTGAACAGTTTGGACTTATAAGTCCCTCCTCTCCGCATTTGTAGCATCTAACTGGCGGTCGTTCTCCTCCCCTAGAATTTGTTGTTGGTGCTACTGTCAACGTCTTCCTGTTATCGTTAAATCTTCTCTTCTTGAAATTTCCACTTGAATTATTTCTTCTATTATCTTGGCCATGATTACCACCGAAGTGGTTACCATTTCTGGCATGATAATTTCCTCCACGATGGTTATCATTGTTTTGATGACCGTTGCCACCGGTACGATTATCATCGTGTTGCTTGTCCCCCAATTGAACAGACTCATTATCTCGTTCTAATAATTGATCCTTGTTCACAACATCTGAATATAGAGAAAATTTATGAGAAATGAGATATTGACGTATGTCAGGTTTCAAACCTCTCAGAAATATCCACGTCATATGTTCCCCATTCTCCACCAAATGAGGTGCAAACCAGGATAACTCCGCGAATTTCGCCTCGTACTGGGACACCTTCATGTTGTTCTGTTCTAGTCTAATAAACTCTACCTCCTTCATATGACGAATACTTTCAAGAAAGTACTTGTCATTGAACAGTTTCTGAAATGTTTCCCAAGACATGCTAAGTGCGGCTGGATGGGTATGCTTCACAGATTTCCACCAGTAATCTGCCTCATTACGGAACATAAAAGTGGCGAATGGAACCTTCTGTTCCTCCATGCATCCTAAGACATCGAATATCTTGGTAATTTGTTTGACCCATGTTTCCGCCTTAATTGGATCCGGCTTTCCCCAGAAATCTGGTGGTCCCAACTCCTTGAACTGTTTGGCTGTGACAAACCGCGCGTTACTATCATTTTCACCCGTATGTTGTACACGAGTCTCCCTCATCTGATTTTGCATGAACTGCAAAAATCTTCTAAACATCACGTCATTCATCGTCTGATCAGTGGTTTTGTTTACAGGGGGAACATTGTCGTCTTGTTGCACGTTCTCCTGATTGGTGAGTAAAGGTGTCTCAACGGTCTCACTTACTCCACTGTTAACATTCTTAGTTGCCATTCTTAAATACTGCCATAAAACAAGGGTTAATTAAAGAAATTGACATGCAACATAATAACCCTATACTCTGACCAACCAACAATAAGCTTAAGTAGGATATACATGCGAATGATTTACTCGTCTCTCCCCTCTGATCTCCACCAGAGACCATATCCCTAAGCTCTAATACCAACTGTAACGCCCCCAAAATAGGTCCAATCCACCCAACCTATTCTGAGTCGCCAAATACATGGTACAGAAACAACTACAATTTCATTATTACATTATCGTGCAAAATACGACAACACTTATGTTGTGAGTTTAAATACAAATATTGTCTTCTAAACAATATCCGCACCCAAATAAAGTCATCATTACAATTATTGATACACTATTTTACAGAATAGTGAGGACTACTAAAACAACTATCTTGAACCATCACTCCACACCCCGACTAGCTCCCACTATATTCTCGCCTCCTGAGAAGAAAAATGGAACAAAAAGGAAAAGGGTGAGCTCAACTAGCCCAGTAAAGAATATTATGACTAAGATAATGTACAAAAAATTATCCTTAGTCTTCAACAGGAAAATATCTGATAGAATACAATAGATAACAAATTTTAGATCAACAACTGCAGCGGAAACAACAATTCATTAGAAGAGATAAGTAAAGAATGAAATCTACTATCATCTATGAATTTAAAAGTCCATCATCGATATTTTATCCCTGTAACATCAATCAATATACATCTTGAATCAAATAGTCATCTTTGCACTACATGCCAAAGATATTAATCAGTCGGTCATGTTCATCTCAACACATGTACATCTTTGTACTACAGGCCAAAGATATTCATAAGAAAATCAACAATCTTTGCACTACATGCCAAAGATATTCTGTAATATCATCATTTAGGACTGAGGATGATGAAAAATATTTTAAAGAAAACAAATCCAGTGAAACAAAAGAACAAATATTAAGGATTTGTACTTCAAAAATACTTCATAAATAATCATAGTGAAGTAAAATTCAAAAATGATCAAAACATGGATACAATCAAAGCTAGTATCCATAATAGATATTTTGGACAAAAAACGAAAATTTAATTTTTCTGTGAATAGTGCCGTAATCGTGAATAGTGTCGTATACGTGAATAGTGTCGTATACATGAATAGTAACCCCGACACTAAAAGACAAGAATTTCACAAGAAAAATCTTACCAATATTCCGACATAATGATATTAGAAGAATTAATGTCATTTTAAAAAAAATAACATCCCTTACCTCAAAAGAATAGTACTTCTGGCTGGAATATCAGATATAACGTTGAAAAGAACTGGCACCGTATAGCAACACTCAAAGTATCAAAATACTCACAAGAATACGCTCGATAATATAGACAGAGAAGATTTCATTTTCTGGTGTGATTTTCAATTCTAACCTAAGCACCCTATTTATAGGAAAATGCTTAGAACTCCAAAGCAGAAAATTTAATAAAATAATAATATAAATAAAAAAATTCAAGCCCACCTTAGACCAACTGAATTCAGCACATTTATATCACATATGGGGCCCACTCAATTGTAAAAAAATATATTTCTTAAAAAACATTTTAAACTCCAAAAATCAATTTTTTCGGAACTTCGGAACTTCAATAATTCATAATAAATAGCCCTTTATCAGAAAAATTCAAATCTTATGTCCATTCCATTAGAAATTTAATTCTCTACAACTTTGCAGAAGAAATTTTTTCCAAATTTCAAATAAAAATTGATCGAAATCAACATACGGACGATTTTACAAGCTATAATCAAATTTCAGTCAAGAAATGGGGTCCACCAACATGTTTTTAGCATTTATTGTAACAAAAATACTCTTCCTCATTTATTTTTATATCACACATTCATTGTAAAAATATCACCATTATTATATTATTATAATATAATAATATATTTAAATGAATTATTTTATCAGAAAATATAAAATATCAATTTTCGACAATTATCACTTTAAAAATTTTCTCCATCTATATCCACATAAAATGAATATTTTCTTATCATATAAATAAATAATTAATTATTCACAAATAATATTATAGAATCACAATACTGACAACCAGGCCGTTCCTAGGAAAGAGGGGGCTTTTTAATAAGGATTTCTCCTTACTGGCGCGCAATTAGGTGACCAAAACTCTTCTTAGACAGAACTTTCTAGACATTGCCAATAATGCTATCTAATAATATTATTAAAATAATATGAATTATTGATCTGATAATAAAAAATACTATGTAGTGACAATTATTGAAACAACAATAATATAAAATATCAACGTAGCAATTATTGAATCAATAAAATAAAATATTGAACAGTAATTACTGTAACAATTATTGAGTAGTGCCTTCTTACGTAAGAATCAATAATTGGTGCAATACCGTGTGCTACTGTGAAACAACGCGTATTACTGTATTTTAACCACTGAGTATTCCAACAGTATTAACAGTAATAAATACGTCGTTATTTATAAATAACTAATACTTGTCGTTTTCGTCATCCAATCGCTTTCTGTTATGGGACCCACAAAAGGCTGCGCCGTCGTTCGAATATTCCCCGATAGCAAGAATATTCCACGACCAAACGAATATTTTTCGACAACAATGAATATTTTATAACCACTTGCTTATTTGAAATATTTGCGTATTTACCTATAACTAACCACATTAATCAAATCAACCCTTACTATTTCAAAATAATAAATAGAGGAAATTCTATTTTATTAAAAAAATATGGGGTCTTACACACAGGATTTGGTACTCACTATCCAAAATAATTACATCTAACTACCCATAATCAAGGATAAAGACATAAGTAAAATAACTTAAACAATTATCATCCCCATTGAAGGGTTACATCAACTTAAAACAAATTCCAGGTAATCTAACCTTAAATTATTACATAAGTTTGCAGAGTACATCATATAAACAAATACGTCTCATAGCAAAAGTTCTTTTAAATAAAATTAAATAAACCTAATCTTCATCACTTGGTCATCTTGCCTTTTCCCTTAATTATAGACGGCTCGTCAACTTTCTCAACTTTAGCTGTAGTGTTACATGCAAGAGTGAGCAAACAAATGCTCACAGATATAGTGATGAAAATCATAACATCATAGAAAAAATAATGAAAATTGAATAATGAAGAACTCGACCTTTGAATCAAGATTAAAAAACATGTTCGAGATTTATATCTGAGGGTCTCAAGACCATGAACTATGTCCCAGGTTATTAAGTATTTCTACTTCAACCTTTAACAGTCATTAGACTATATGAACCTTTCTTCTCGTACTTAGGGGGATCAGCCCTTCGTACCATGTATTGTGCACAAACATCTTAACGTTAACGCGTAAATATTCCCCCATAATAGGGTTGTTCATCTCAGTTTGACTTAAGATTTCCGCACTAAAGAAAGTTTAGTTTGGATTATCTTTAACAATGATTCTATAATTTTAGAACGCTCATAAACTATGGACTAGTCAATTAAATAAAGGTTCACTAGTCATTCAAAGTTCGATACAATAACTAGGTATTGAGTAAAAATATTTAACACAAGAGGGGAATCACAACAATATATAGTTGAATAAAACATTGTATATTTAATAGTGTGACGCCCCCAAATTTAGGTACTTGAAACCCAAACTCGGTAATTCACGATACCATTTCTATGAGCAGAATAATACTAATAACAATAACAATAATATAAATATCAGACTTAATTTACATAATTATCAAAGTCTAGTTCCCAAGTACGTAACCTTTAAACATTTATTATAATACATGATAGATAATAGATATCATAGTCTTAGTAAAGTTAATCTATTACATAGGATAGCATAGAAACTCATTCAGCAACCTTCCCCTTTCCTATGTTCTTGGCAGAGCCTTCAAGTTGTTCACACTTAGCTGAAAATATTTAAATTAAGAAAGGATGAGCATTTGAGTGCCCAGCAAGTAATAGCAATCAATAACAGTTAGCTGAAAGGATTAAATATTTTCTTTGAACGATACTTCTACAACGAATCAACAGTTGTGAAGTAAGCTGAACCAATAATAAATAACATATCATTTCGATTTCAAATTTTTGAAACTACGTACTGACTATAAATGAGGATCAGTCGATAAACTATGAACATTGTTTTCTATTTTCGGAAAGGTTAAACAGAACTTCATCTGTAAACCGTCATAACTTACGGGCACGGGGGTGATCAGCCCGTTATGTTCTGTATTGATCAATACTACATACAAGAATGATATTTTCGTCCAGCATATCTGCCTTAGGTGCATAAAAGTTTCCCATATTTGGGATGATCATACTAGTCTAGAATCCAAACCAAAATAATTCGGTTGGAAAACAATAAAGTTCTATCTTGTTCAACAATATTTTTAAGTTTGTGTCTAGCCGGATCAACTAGCTTAGACGGCTTTTAGTTCAACGTATACATACTGTAAACCAATAAGTATGTATCAATCATGGGATAAAATATAATGATTATCCAAGTGAGGACACTTGTATAACCATGCTTAGAAATTAACGAACAAAATATATATCTTGATTTACAATAACAAAATTAATAAACTTATACAATAGGTTATGATATAATAACTTACTTATACAGAATCATTGCATAAGTATATACAAGGGTTAAGATATTTGAACAATGAAAAAGAATAGTTCAGATATTATCTTACGCATGTCCATTGCATAAAGTAAATACAAAATGTTAGATATTTGCCTTGTGTGCTGCTTACAATATGCAACTAGGTTTTATCTTTTATATAGCAACCTATAATTAATAAGATCATTTTGTCGATTAGAATAACATATCATATCACCTAGTACTGCTATTTGCAGTCAGCACATATCCTGATCATATTAATTGTCACATAAGTTTAACAATCATTGTATCACAAATAAACACTTATCAAGTCAACCTATCTAAGTCCAGATCAATTTTTAAAATATGTTGGTGTATCGACGACCTTATCGGGTAATTATCGAGTCAAATACTCTATACTGAAGTTTAATATAATTTAAACATCGATAAAATTATTTTTAATTGACTTATAATAATTTTTAAACAATTATTATAATTTATTATAATTTTTCAATCCCCAAAATCATTATTAAATGATTAAATATTAAATAATTCTATTATCATTAATATTTAATTAATATTAAACTATTAACGAAACCATTGCCAAAATATTAAAGTTATTTTTAATAACTCAAAATATTTTTAAAGTATTAATATTACACTTAAATGATTTTTCAAACAATTAAAATCATTTTTAAATAATTACCATTAATATTTAAATATTAATACATTATTTATCAAAATATTAAAATTTATTAATTATAACTTAAAATATTTTTAATTTATTTATATCTTTTTTAAATGATTTTTAAATAAATAAAAATCATTTTAAAATTACTTATTTAATATAATTAATAAATAAATCTAATATCATTAATATTAAATTATTAATGAAATTATCCTTTAAAAATTAAAAGTTATATTTTATAACTTAAAATATTTTTAAACACGTTATTTTCATTTAAAATGATTTTTATAATATTAAAATCATTTTTAATCTATTTATTTAATATAATTATTAAATAAATCTAAATATCATTAATGTTAAATAATTAATGAAATTTACTTTAAAATATTAAAAGTTATATTTTTTAACTTAAAATATTTTTAAATACCTTATCATCGTTTTAAATGATTTTTAATATAACAAAATCATTTTTAATTAATTTATTTAATGCATTTATGAAATAAATTAAATATCAATAATATTTAAATAAATACTAATATTTATGAAAAATACAAATTATTAAAAGTTAATTTTTATAACTTAAAATAATTTTAAAACTATTTTTGGAATTTTTAATAATTAATTTCTATTTTTAAATGATTTTTGGAAAATAAATTAAATAAAAATATTAAATATGTCGCTTTATCCTTTAGCGAAAGAAAGCGTCGCCTATTGTGTTCTTGAGGCTCAAGAACACTCATGAGCAGTGATTGAGATGCCACGTTTGACCAACACAATCTGTCATATCATAATATTTTTGGACAAGATAAGAGATTGATCTTGTAGTACTAATGTAGTACTACCAATATCACGCAAGATCTAGGTCAGATTACAACATACAAGCAAGATATGGAAGTTCAAACTATCTGTCAGAATTGTTCTTCATTTTTTGGGTTACCCAGAAAACAAGATCAGTTCGACTGATCATTTTTGGGCTTCCACGACTTGTTTTTTGTGTTATGTTATAGTGATCTAATGGTTTTAATGTGTAGCCAGCATGCACGTTAACATATTTAACAAATAACATTGATCTAACAACATCACAATAGCGAGATCCCTGCTGGTCAAACCTTGTCAGACGACACGTTCATCTATTTTCTAGGTTACCCAGCAAATAGAAAACGTGCTTGTACAACCTACTTTGACCAGCAACTGAGTCTAGCCTATTTGATGTTTAGGTGATATTATGGCATGAGATTGTAGATCATATAACCCACTACAACATAGATGCTAACAAAAATAACAAATCAACATACAACTTGAAGATCAGAGCCCAAGAACATCTTGTCAGACGTTTCTGGCCACGATCTAGGTTTTCCAGAAATTCAATAGTCATGGTCAGTCAATGAGGTTTGACCACCCATAACTTTCATTATGTGCACGATCTAGGCTAGCTTAAAGTTCCAGAATATAGATCACATGACATACTACAAGTACCAACTGTTCAAAACACAAAAACTATAAACAGAAAGACATCTACACGGTCTGACATTCATTGTCAGACAACAAAAAAATATTTTTCTAGATTTTGAAGAACATCAAATCCGATCCTATAGATGTTGTGGATCTAACATCTATCAACTCAGATCATCATTATACACTACAAACAACATATTTTAACACTAAAACATAACTTTAATTTAACAGTGGATCAAGGGTCAGATTTTTAATTAGGGTTTATACCTTTAAATGAACAAATCTTGATTCTAGGCTACTGATCTGTTAATGGAATTCGTGGGGCTTGGTTTTGGAACTGAAATGCTATAGAAATTTATAGGTTTTGATAGAGAGTGAGTTTTTTGAGTGTATGTGTACAAATGAAGAAATTTATGAGCTTTTTCTCTCTCTTGATGTATATATATTGATGCAATGGACAAGGCTGAGATATACAAGCTGATTGCTGGAGTTTATTGATCACATGGGGTTGTTAGATTAGGTCACCAACTCTAACACTTGTTCAAGCTTTGCAATTTACATAATAAAGAAATGTTAAAAAGGGTATTTTGGTCTTTTTTGCTCACAAATTTAATGACAAACTTGTAACTTGGCAAACCCTTAGGGTTTAACCCTAAGGTTTGGCACAAAAAAATTGTAGGATTGCTAATTTAGGGTTTAAAATATAAAATTTTTAGTTTCATAAATTTCAATTTAGGGTTTTCTAATTGGTTTGGGTTTTCTAATCATATAAATTTTACTAGCTAAGATTAGTATTTACTAATCATCATTAAGGCTTATAAATTAGGATTAGGGTTTCCAAATTTAGAAATTAGATTCCAAATTTAGTAATTAGGGTTTTAATTTACTAATTAGGGTTACTAATTTTAGAATTAGGGTTTCTAGTTAATTAGGGTTTTCAAAAATTAATAAGGGTTTTCCTAATTAACATAAAATCCTATAAAACACAACATAAATCATATAACACAATTACTACACTATCTTGAATGCGTATTTAATTTTTGAACTAGGGTTTAACCAATTAATATTAGGGTTTTGACTTGCTACACTATAATTGACCAACCATTATCAGTTTATGCATACAGTACATATTTATAGCACTGGAATAAAAATAATATTATATTATTATTCTCATTCCTTAATAAAAATCCAAAATTAGGGTTTAGATTCCATATCTGATTTATCTTGCATATACAACATTATTAATTAAGTTAAAATAATTAACTTCACTAATCCAAATAAGTTCACATAATAAATAGTTATTATAATAATACTAATAATCATTTCATATATTATTTAAATAATATAATAATCATATTTTCTTGAAAAATAATTAATAGAAACATTTCTATTATAAAATTAATATTATAAGAATTTAATTTATAATAATCAATAATTCTAAATTAAAATTATTTGTAATTATTCATGTAATAAATATATTTTATTTATCACAATATATATACACATTGACTTTTAAATATTCCCCACATTTATTTTTAAAAAAAATTATACGCAAAATTTTGGATTTATTTATATAGAAAATATCGGGTTGTTACAAATAGACTATCTTCAAAGGAATTAGAAAGTCTCGTTCAAAATAATGAACATTTCAAGCTTTGAATTAGTAAGAAACAATTATTAGAAACTCGCTCAATATGAATAAACAACTTGAGCCATCTTAACCAAACAATATCAAGTTCAAGATTAGGAAACTTGCTTAGCAAAAAGTAAGATTTAGAAACTTGCATAACAATAATAATGCTTTACATAAAGAAATAAGATTTAGGAACTTGCCTCGTGCATAAGTTACACAATTATAATACACGTTTGCCAAATACCCTACATATACCATTGAAATCGCAATACTGATTAGTTAAACTAACATTAAACTTATAGGTTTAATTCTCATTCAAGTTCATCTCGTTATCCTATCTAATATTCTGATCACTGACACCTTTTACAACTCCAAAATCATAAATCTAGTAAAGCATATTTACAAATGTAATAATATAAATTAGAAAGTTAGTAAAAAAATAATAAAATAAATATAAAATAGATTCAAATATTTTGTAATTAATATCAAATAAATTTTTATTTAATACTTTATAAATATAATAATATAAATTAGAAAATTTTGCCAAAAATAAAAAAATAAATGAAATATATATTCAATTATTTTGTAATTAATATCAAATGAATTTTTATTTAATTCTTTACAAATATAATAATATAAATTAGAAAAGTTTGCCAAAAATAAAAAAATAAATGAAATATATATTCAATTATTTTGTAATTAATATCAAATAAATTTTTTATTTAATTCTTTACAAATATAATAATATAAATTAGAAAAGTTTGCTGAAAAATAAATAAATAAATGAAATATATATTCAATTATTTTGTAATTAATATCAAATAATTTTTGTTTAATTCTTTACAAATATAATAATATAAATTAGAAATGTTTGTCAAAAATAAAAAAAATGAAATATATATTCAATTATTTTGTAATTAATATCAAATGAATTTTTATTTAATTCTTTACAAATATAATAATATAAATTAGAAAAATTTGCCAAAAAATAAGAAAATAAATGAAATATATATTCAATTATTTTTGTAATGAATATAAAATGAATTTTTGTTTAATTATTTACAAATATAATAATATAAATTAGAAAAAAATTTCCAAAAAATAAGAAAATAAATGAAAATATGCTAATTAAAATTAAGGAAAATGTGAAATATATTTAGGGGAAATGAAAGAAAATTATAATAAAATTAAGGACGCCATTACTTTAAAGATATCAGCATAATATTCACCCGGAACTGGACATATGAAATTCATTGCAAATTTATTTAGTTTTATTTTTTTTGATAATACATGGCAATTATAACTGAGGCAATTCAATCACCACCACACACTTTCTCTCTCTTAACCATGAACCACCACCCTCATCCACCGCCACCGTTGCCGTCGCCCCCCATTGACCTGAAAACCACCACCCAAATCCTGAAACAAACTAACACAATCTTCACAAGTTAATTGCAATCATTGGCCACAATAACTAACGAAAATGATGACTATATACAAATCATTCAAATTCGGTATCAAAAGATCTACCACAATACCTTTGCGAATCTGACGACCACGAACTGGATTCAACGAATCTATAAACAACTGGAGAGAGAAAATAGGGAGAGAAATTATGTGTATTTGTCTATATGTACGGAATCAATATATGTATGCGTATGATTATTCCCGGAGGGATAGAGAACTGGAGACTGGGACGCCAATTTCACGTTGTTTGTGAAGGAAACGATTGTTGAAATTATATTTTAGACGAATTTGGAAAAATATGTATTTTTAATTTATATTATTAAATTGGAATTAAACAAAAATTCATTTGATATTTATTTAAAAAATTAAATATATTTTTCATTTATTTTTTTATTTTTTTGACCAACTTTTCTAATTTATATTATTATATTTGTAAATAATTAAACAAAAATTAATTTGATATTAATTACAAAAAAAATTAAATATATTTTTCATTTATTTTCTTATTTTTGGCAAAGTTTTCTAATTTATATTATTATATTTGTAAATAATTAAACAAAAAATAATTTGATATTAATTACAAAAATAAATAAATATATTTTTCATTTATTTTCTTATTTTTTTGGCAAACTTTTCTAATTTATATTATTATATTTGTAAATAATTAAAAAATTAATTTGATATTAATTACAAAAATAATTAAAGATATTTTTCATTTATTTTCTTATTTTTTGGCTAAATTTTCTAATTTATATTAGTATATTTGTAAAGAATTAAATAAAAATTCATTTGATATTAATTACAAAATTAATTAAATATATTTTTTATTTATTTTCTTATTTTTTTGCCAACTTTTCTAATTTATATTATACTTTAAAATAATTACAAAATAATTGAATCTATTTTATATTTATTTTATTATTATTTTTACTAACTTTTCTAATTTATATTATTACATTTGTAAATTTTCCTCCATTTCCACATAATGAAGCCACATGGGACTGAACTGTGTCACATCAGAAATTTTTTACAGTTAAGCAACTTATTTGTCCAATTCCGTCTAAAGTAAAAATAGTTAACGGAATTACAAACGTTTTGTTAATAAAATGTAGTTCAGTGAATTAACTGTAAGAAAAAAAAGTTCAGTGACTCAGTTGTAAGTTGACGTAAAGTACACTGACTTAGAAAGAATTTAACCCCTTTTGATGGATACATCTTGGGTGTTGCATACTTTTATAACGAACGTGTAATCCTTTGATTGGAGATATCGCAAGGGAACAAAGATTGGCATTTGAAGTCTACATTAAAGTGTTAATTCTCTTCAAAGGTACATACATATTTATCATTTCTCAATTAATGATGTTTCATAAGGTTATACATTGGGATTGTGAAAAAATTTAAATTACTATTTTACATGTTTGCGTTGCATTTATAATTAGATTGTATGATTTGATCTTATTTCCGCAATCCTACAGCTATTACAATTGTGGAACACAATTGTTGTTGTAAAATAGCCTTGCTATAATTAGTTTTTGAACAAATGTGTTATTCTCTTAAAATGTAGAGGCAAAAGTTAGTAATTGTAACAAAAGTGACTTGATTGTAATGATTCAACAATAGTTGTGAAAGTAGGCTTTCTCCATATATAAATGGAAGCCAAGTTTTTGATTTATGAAAGTACAAACAAATTTAATAGCTAATAATTCTAAATTTTCAAAATTATTAATTAACAAAGCTTCACTCTATTTGGGAAAAAAAACCATAAACTAGTTGAAATTTTATCTCAAAATATAGAGTTGACGGGTTTAGATTGAATGGTATAAAATCACCCAGTTTACAGACAATTCTTATAAAAATTATTCTCAACCACTATATTCCATTAGAAAAGCCCGAAGCCAGCCCACTCGGCATCACTCACTGGTCGTGGCGACGACCGGTTGGATGAGAAAGAGGAAGATGATGGTGAGTAATGAAACGGAGAGAGGGACTTCCTACTTGACACAGACCATCTTGATAGTGTCTCAAGATCCGAAGTATATCCGGGTTCGGACTCAAACTCGAGTTTGAGCTTATGGATCCCCTTCTTTTCCGTTTTTCGCCTTAGCGTCGGTGTCAAGAAGCAACCTTGTGAAACAATTTCGGGTTTAGAAAGGATGGATCTTTCCAAACTGTGGCACATCGATCGTGTACGTGGAACTGAGAGAAAGGAGCGGGAGGAGCGGGTCCGGAGCTCTGCTGGAGGTTGGAAGTAGGATTTTACAGCAGGTGGAGGTGTAAGCTTTTGTGGGGTTGTTGGAAATGAACGGTTATGATCTCTAGATTGCTCTATTTCGTTCTCTAGGAGGACAAATGAACAGTGGTGATCGACCAGTGGTAGTGATTGTTTTTGCTGATGGACCTTCGGAACACCAGGTCGGATCTCCCACTTGAATGGAATAGCTCCTGGTTTCTTAAATGAATCATCTATGGCCATCATAATAAGCATAACTACATAAACAAGCTACTCCCCATTATATATAAGAATTGAAATGAGGATTATGTTTGTTTCCGCGAAATTAGAGGCATAGAAAATGGGTTGGTGGGGCCCAATGCATAGAAATTACAATGTCCATGCATAAGCTTGACTTATACTACTAGTATGGAAAAGGATAGCAGAGAAAAATAGACCAATGTTTAATGATAATTTTGTATGATTGCCATGTATTTCCTGGAAACAATGAAATGAGAGGTAGCAAAGATGTCCACCTGCATGCTAGTAGTCGTTGAGTAGGGCTTGTCAACGTCAAAAAGGTAAAAATGTTTTAAGTTTGAATTTATTTGGCTACCAAAAGGAAAAAGTTGTAAATGTAAACTTGATGCCTCTTTACAGATGACAAAATCAATGGTTTCATATCAATTAGGGAGAGGTAGAGGATCTTTATTTAGAGTTGAATGGAGCTGAATGAGAATAGTTGAATTGATTAGTGCCTTTGTTTTGGTCTGAATGGCTTAATCGGTAAGATGGACGAGCTAAATGACTAAGTAAAATTTTTTTAACTAAATGAAGTAAAAAAAAAATTAAAAATAAAAAAAATATTAAGTAATACTCCCTCCGTCCCAGGATAAAAATCCTGGTGGACTTTTCACGCATATTAAAAAGAGGAATGAAATAACAAAGTTGCCCATAATAATATGTCATTAATTATTTTCAATGTAAGTGAGAGAGTGGCTTTTTAGCTATTCAATTCATTTCTCTCCATATTTATTAAATATAGAGAGAGAATTAGAATAAGAAAAGTATGAGATATTTAATGTTACGGGGATAATGAAAAAAAATGTGTAAAAATTTGGTTATTAAAGGAAAAGTGGACATTATCCAAAATAGTAATAAAGACTTTTATCATGGGACGGAGGAAGTATTAAATAAATTTACAACAATATTGAATTTTTTTTAGAATGGTAAAATAATAAAATTTTGTCATTTAAAAATTTCAGACATATCAATTATCAAATACTCCCTCCGTCCCAAATTAATTGCTCAGTTTTGATTTTTTAAAGTCAAATTGACCATTTTTAAAACTAATATTTTTACTATTTTTGCTAAAATATAGGTGAAGAGATTATAACCAAAAGAAAGAATATACAATTTATTACTAATCTTAATTTTTATAATTTTAGAAATATATTTATATATGCTTAATTATTAATTTTAAGAATAGTCAATTTGACTTAAAAAGTCAAAACTGAGCAGTTAATTTGGGACGGAGGGAGTAACTTTTTTCATTTAAATTCATATTCAGCTCATTCAAATTCAGATTTTTTATCCACTTCGTAACTTTTTCGGATCGCTTGAGCAGGAAGGTAATAAATGTAAGCTTCAAGAATTGGAATGAATTTTACACTTAAAAGGCTACCTTTGTTGACAAAAATAACGGGTATGATAGAACTATTTAACTAATTATCACTACCAACCATTTTATTTCATGCTTGGTCCGTTATTTTATTTTATGAAGCATTTCTATGGTTTATAATTTCAAATGAAATATGATATTCTATAACCCCCTTTTCAAGTATCAAATGGCCTTTAAAAGGAAAAACAAATAGTCCATAAATTAAATAATAAATTAATAATAAAATAAAATAATCACTAATGGTGTTAAACTAACAACAATAGTCAAATCCCATTTATCATTTTTACAAATATCCCATCTACCATTTTTGCAAATATACTTGGGGAACAGTGAAACACATTGTTCGACAGAGGAATGCATCTATCAGTTACTATCTATTTGCTCCGAGTCAAAAAAATATCTTGATTGACAATATTTGCAAATATTTAAAGAGAATTTTATTTCATGTATGCGTATACCTGAGAATAATAATTTGGTAGTTTAATTGCATATTATGATAATGAAAATGAAATTATAAGTGCCAAATTTAATGACTTGTACCAAATTATGAGACTCTTTTAGTGTAACGGAAGGGATACTTAAATGTTTATTATTCTTAGAAACTAGCTTTTCAAGTATTAATGCAAATTAGATTTAAATAATACCAGAATTCTACATATAAGAAGATCGGGCAAGGAAAATGCACTGAACTACAAAAGTTTCTTTTAATAAAATACCAAGAAACCAGCATTGCCTCCTCAAAGAAGTTTCAAAATATTGGTCTAGTTTACACGTAAAACATATTACCACAGGTTTGTTTGCAACAGCTAGAGAAATAACCTTGCTCAATATCTCACCTTCTCTAACTCCCTAATTGTTGTAGGAAAATTCTTGGGGCATGTTACAGAGTGCTCGCATTGTATTGCTGGCCACATCTAACAGCAGCAAATACTCATCTGCTCCATCAATGAGACGCTGTAGATTCCACAAAATAGAATGTAAGAAATTCGTGTTACTGTATAATTGGCTTTGTTTATATATAGGGTTACAGAATGACCCACAGTTGCAGCATTCCTTCTGGCATGGCTTAGCCTAAAGTGAGTAGTACCACCACAACTTGAGTTTCATGCAAAATTAGGGGATGGAAAGAAAAAATGAAAAGAAAAAAAAGGGGGGGATGCTTAGGAGTAAAGAAAATTTTCAAGCTAGATACCAAATTTACTGCAACTCCAGGACCAAATAATCTCTCGTACTAAACTATAAAACGTTAGATCATCAAAAGAAAATTCAGAAGATTATGAAGAAAAAACAATGCAGTCATTTTAAAGTCAACAAGTTGGGAATGGGGTACCTGTGTATCCCAATAAAATGAATAAAAAATTTAAATTAAAAAAAAATAAATATATATATATATATATATATATATATATATAAATTAACAACTTCAACGACAAAATGCAGCTTTGCAACATTTTATATAACAAAGTTTTATATTTTTATGCTTCAAACCGAGGGATGTAGTCCCTCCATTCCGAATATAAGATAACTTTTTAAACTCAATTGAAGATATTTTAAAATTCAAAATTGGTGCGAGTCATTTAACTTTTGCAATTTCCATAATTGTATAGCCTAAAAATAAACGAATTCATATCAATTTGGTTATGAAAATATCTCGAATGGACTTTATAAAATCAAACTTGATCCTATATTTTTGAATTGAGCGAGTATCAAATATCAAATATTGTAGACCTACTGACTGAGGATTTAGAGGAGGTTTTGAGAGTAATCAGTTTTATAATGAACAAAGCTATTGCAGAGTGTAGATATTGAATTAATTTTTAGATTGAACAAGACAGTAACCTTGTCTGCTTCACCCAATTTCTTAAATATTCTCGCTTTCTGTTCATCTGACACGTCCTCTGCTTCAACAACTAGGTTAAACATCTGGCAGAGAGATCATATCAGTGGTTAAAGACTTAAGATCTGGAAATTGACATGATAAGGTGACAGTGATTAAACTAGCAAGAAAGAGACCTGAAAAATCATCTGAGAAACTGGATAGCCCTCTGCAGTCACATTATTAACTTCTTTATCGGCTAATTCAAAATTACCACTTTTGCAAGCCGAATAAAGAGATTGGACAACTTCCTGTGGGATGACCTGATAAGTTGAACGTTTCAAGAGTTAGCACAGGAGCAAATGAATAGAAAAATTTAATCAGAATTTAGAACAAAAGCTGTCCTAATTGAGAAAAGAGATGTGCCAAAATGCGTTGGTTTTCAGCATAAAAATATCCAAGACATCAGAGTTGTGACCAAGTATATTCAATTTCTACAAAAGAAATCACTTAAGGAAACTAAATTCATTACCACTGAAAGATGATGCTAGGTTTCTACAAGCATCAGTGGCATAAAACTTTGAGGCCTACAATATGAGCCCAATGTTCGAAATAGCGCTCGAGGCGTACGCCTCGAGGCGCGCCTTGTAGCGAGGCGGAAGAAATGGGTCGCGAGGCGACCGCTTACTCTGGACTTAGAGAAACAACCGCCTTTTTCTGTCGAAGCTTGCGCCTCGTGGCGTCGCGCCTCAAAGGCGTACGCCTTGATTTGGTTTAAAAAAAGACCTAAAATCAGATTGGGCTTCGACTTGCCATTACCGAAAATCAAATTTGGCTCGCGACTGAAGACTGCTTCGATCGACTGCTTCTCCTCGTCGACTACTTCTCTTCGATCGCGACTCCAGGTATTCCCTTCTCCCTCTTCTACTTCTCCTTCTCCTCGTCGATCGCGATTCGCGACTCTAGTCGACTACCTCTTCTACTTCTTCTCCTTCTCCTTCTCCTTCTCCTTCTCCTTCGATCGCTGTCGTTCCTTCTTCTCCTACTCCAGTCGACTACTTCTCTTCTACTCCTTCTCCTACTCCAGTCGTCTGAATGTAGTGACCCATTAGCTTTTTTGAGTTCTGTTTTATACAGTTTTAGTTTTAATTGTTATTGTTTTAATTGTTTTAATTGCTATTGTTTTAATTGTTATTGTTTAACAGTTTTTATTGTTTTAACAGTTTTTATTGTTTTAACAGTTTTTATTGTGTACAATAATAGCATATGATAATTCCATTTGATTTTTTAGACTGTCAATAACAATATCAATTTTTGTGTACATGAATTGCTATTTGCTAATATAAATAAGTAATAACAATTTCTTTTATTATTACAGTGAATTAAGATTATGGGTAAGTACTTGATGATATTATGTAATACTAATTTCTTTTATTTGTGTACATGAATCACTATATAAGTACTTGATGATATTATGTTATTTTGATGTTTTGTACTGATACATTACTGTGACGTTGATTATTTATGTCTTCTATAACCTTATTTGTAATTATGAATTATTTTATGATTTTATTAGTATTTTTTTCATAATTTTTTGGGGACTTTTAGGTCTTTAAATCAAGGCTTCCGCCTCGCTCCGCCTCGAGGCTTACGCCTCGCATAGCCCAAAGAAAAACGCATCGTACCGATTTTAGATTTTTCGAACATTGTATGAGCCCCAAACAAATGGCAAAATGACCAGTGCCCAGTGGGAGAAGAATGCACAATATCTCACAAGCACCATGAAAGCACCCTATCTCTGCAAACCTGCAGTTAGCAAGTCCAGGTAAATGCAAGTATGCTACATGGATTTAGGTGTTGTGCGTGTCAGGGACTCAGCAGAGAGTATGTGTCCTGGTATCATGCCTCTCTGACCCCAAGCTTAGGATGCACCGACGCCATAATTTTCAAGCCGTCGCCTAGGCGACACTTAGGTGTCCAGTCGCTCATATGGTACAAGACGTCTAGGCGACTTGGTGGAGGTGGCCTAAGTCGAGATAAGTCGTCGCCTTGGACGACTTGGGGACGATATGGATGCCTGGAGTGCTAAGCGAGAGACTTGACAAGGTGGGTGTGCTCCGAACCGAAACGCAATTGGGTAAAAAAAAGGAAAAAAGAAAGAGAGCAAGTTGCAAATCATAAATCCCTAAAACCTAATCGCAAGTCGCAGAAAGTAAGAGACTCAGAGAGAGCAACCATCGGCGACTTTGGACTTCTACTCCGGGCGACTTGGGCCTTCTCCTTCAACCGGCTGATGCAGCCTCCTACTCCCTCCTACTTCGACCAACAATTCTTTCTCTTTACTTTTCTTCTTCTCTTCTCTGACCGGTTCTTTTTTTTGCTCTGCTCTGCTCTGCTGCGTATGAGGCGCACACATTCAAATAAGAGGTTTGACTTTTAACTTCTTTTGCAAATATGTCCATATTCTGTTTTTGGGTTCTTTGTTAGTGTTGATTTATGAACTGTTGGATAAGATACTATAATTAGCTTAATAATATTAGTAGTTTAGGCAACAGAAATTAAAAAATCCTCGTAAATATATTGAAATATATATAAAGATATAAAATATAAATTATATTTATATACATTCTTTTTTTCCTCCTTTTAAAAATATTTATATTTCTTTTAAATGTTTGCTAATTGATTGTGGAATGCTTTTGGAGGGAAGGCTATTGAGCTTACAAAGTTTGCAAAAAGAATTCTATGCCTTTGTTGTTCTTTTTCTGGTTGTGAGCGCAATTGGAGTACATATGAGTTTATAAGTACTTTCTATTGTTGGTTCAAAAGTAATGTCATTACTAATACTAACTATTTTATATATAATTAAAATTTTATCTTTAATATTATTAGTTTTTGTTTTATTTAATTTAGATTCATACGAAAAAGAGAAATAGATAGGAACACAAACGATTGAGTTGGTGTATGTCCAATATGTTGGTTCCCGAACGCACATAAGAGATCTAGAAGGGGGTTGAATAAATCCTTTAAAAAAAAATCTTTTTCTTTTCTTGCTAAATGATTAGCAGATAGTAGAATCAATTCATGCACAGCGGAATAGATTAAACACAGTTCTAATGTTGGGTTAGTTGCAAGCATATATAACAGTTATAGTACTGAATGTAAGTGACATAAAGTAAATGACACCATGGGTTTTAAGTGGTTCAGAGACTAAATGCTTCTACTCCACTCTTCTGGTTCAACAAGCAGGGATTCCCTAAGGATTTGATCAACTTCGAATCATTAAGATTCCTTCAAGACCAGCAGCCTTGTAACTCTAGTTCACTAAGAACTCTAGATTAGCATCCTTGAAAACTGTAGACTAAGCCCAGCCGACTTAGAATCTCTTGTACCCTCTGGTACTCAGCAAGCCCAGCAAACTTAAATTTGGTTTAATCACTAAGACAAGGACCCGACAGGCCCTGGATGTTTGGATGTTAGTTTGTTGTTGTTGTTGAGCTGCTAAGATGACATTCATCTTGTTCATCTTCTCGTACTTAACAGCTTCTTGTGATCATGTGGTATTAAGCATTGATACTAGATCACAACTGATGGATTGCTAAGATGTACTTTCAACTTGACGTCCTTGTGTGCTTAGCACTTTGATTCATCTCCTTGGTGTTGATGATCTTTGTTTGTTGATGCTTGACTTCATCTGATATTCAACATAGCACACTATCTGAGGTACTGCTAAGTCTTGCATATTAGCTCGACTTCTTCTGGTTCTTAGCAGTCCTTCAACATTGGTTGTCTTGTGCACAGATTCAACTCTGTATCTTCTTCTTTTCAGCTCAGTGTGTTCAGGGTGAATCATAGAGTAGCTCTATTATTCTGCCTTCTGAGTTGCAACTCTGGTTGTTGTCTATATGGTCTTCCAGCTCTCTGCACAAATGCAACTCTGTTTGCATTCTCCTTTGTATAGAGTGAAGCTTTTAGCAATGTAAGACTGTCATTAGATGTGCTTCGCTCATTCTTTGGTAGTTTCACTCTTATTGAGACTTTATCTCTATTAAGCTCTATATACCTCACTTTATCTCAAGTCAACAAACTTTTCTCTTTTTGAAGCTTCAACTATTTAAAGGTTCATCCATCATCATCTTCCCATTGAAATATAGCCGTTGATAGCTATTTGAAAAGCTTCCTCTGAAGCATTTAATGCATCAGATATTCTGAAGTCTTTGATGCTGACATTCTGGGTTGATCTGACAGCTCTTTTTTGACTTGCCTGACACATCAGTCTATTTCTCACCAACCATTTCGGAACTGTCACTTTCAGCAGACTGGTTGATAGACACCTTTTTATTTTTTTCTCTTTCCTCAATTTAGACCAAGGATGCTGATGAATACATCAGGAACTTCAATTAGCAACATTTGAATGTTGGTCTCCATTGTTAGACATTGCTAAGTCTCAATAACCAAATGAATGAACTCTACGATCCTGATGTTGACGTTCATGTACTTGGTCATTAGTTTGTCTGTGGGAATCGTATGGTGACTTGACTTTTACAACTCTACGATTCCGAGTGTGTTCTTGCAATTTGTGACAATGTTGTAGCATCTTGCACTTGGCTCTTGTAGTCTGTTCTATGATCATGCTTGCCTTGCCTTGCTTCAGGAACTGATAAATTGGTTGACTGCTTTGGCCCTTTGGTTTACATGACTCTTTTGATTAGTCATGCTCAGCTTCTTTAGCTTTCAGCCTTGTAATCTCTTGATCATACTTCGTGGTGAGGCTAAGCATAGACAATTCTTTTAGTTTGTCCTCTATAGGTGCTTTATCAGAATTTGTTGTTAATTGGCAAACACTACGATCGTTGTAGCCAACACTTCAATCGTTGAGAAGACTCATGTTTGTTTAACAAATACTACGATCGTTGCCTTCTGATGAGCGCTTGTAGAAGACTCCTTTTCAATCAACCTTGCTGATAGAGTTGGTGCTTGGATCTTCTATTTGCTTGCAGGCCATTCAGAGAATGCCTTCTGATAATCTTCAAGTAGACTGCATCTCAAACTTGATTACTTCTTATCAGAGGATGAGATCACTTGCATCTATGCATACACTTCAAGATTGCTCATCTGTTGAGAATTGTAGAGTGCTCTATGATTCTGCCTTAGCTATGTAAGCATAGACTACGATTCTAATTGGTGACAACTTGTAGACTTCACGATTTCAAGTGAAGAAGTACGATTCTTGTTTTAGCTCGTCAGACAGTCTACGATTCCTAGTATAGTCTACGATTAGGCTTTGATAGACTACGATTCTGCCTTACTTTCTTGGCAAACTAGTGACTGGTGCAGTGCTCTTCGATCAGACAAACCTATTTATTACACTGTATAAGATCAACCTAACAAGTTTGATCTTTCTATTCATAGTCCTTGTACATCATGATCTTTTGAAGGACTTTACAAAACTACTAATTCATATTAGATCAACCTAACACATTTGATCATTTCAATCGAAGTCCTTGTCCATATTGTTTATCACCTATTAAGGACTTTACAGCTTTTATCAATGCAAACATATTTGCATATTCATTCATTGACTTTATCATCTTCATCATCAAATTATATAAATAAAGGAATAATATTCACATGCATATTCCTGACACAATACAATCAAAAGATCGTTTGAAGGTTCCAAAAGAGGCGTGAACTTGGAAAAAAAAATTATCCATTAGTCATTTGACTTTGAATGGAGTAATGAACGAATCAATAATGAGGAAGATGTTATTCATCCCGAGGAGGATCATGTAATGATGTGGATCGAGCAACCGGTGCATACGTCACGCTTGAGGGACGCACTCCTTCAAGGAGGGCTCGTGCTAATACTAGTGATAATGTTATTATGTACTCTCAACGTGGTGGTGGTTCAAATTCAAGGGAATTAAGGTTGATGGATTCCGACTCCGATGATAAAGTTGATGAAGAGAGAATTCCAAATGATGAAGATGTGGAGAATGATTTTGGAGAAAGACCACATACGCCTTTAAATGATTGTTCTCGTGGAGGAGATGGTGATGACTTTGTTCTCGATGAGTTTGTTTAAATGATATTCAGAGACTAGTGTAGAGTCTAGTCATTATTTTGGCTTGCTATGTGGTGTTTTATTAGTTATTAGACTAGTAATAAGTGATGGTTGGTTGCTACTTTATTTTATGTGGTGTTTGTTGAATTCTTCATTTCTTCTACTAGTTTTTAATATAAAGTATTTTATTTTTGGATTGTTATTGCTAAGTATTTACATAATTGTGTTTTTAATGTTATTCTATAATGTAATGTTTTGGGTTTTAATGTATATGAAATTTTATTGCCAAAATATACTTGTTGAGTAAAATAAATAATACATAAATTGCACATTGTAAACGACTTGTCGCCATATAGACGTCATAGTAGTCACCCAGTTGCCTAGGCGTCCTGGCAATCGGCTAACGCTGTAACGCCCCCAAATCCGGTATATCTTCAAATCCTAGTTTTGTACATCATGAGTACTTATCATTCTTTAAATACATCATTATATCTTAAAGTATAACAACATATCTCTTTATATCCCAGATTCTATTACCTTAAAATCTTTATACATTCAAATAATGGTAATTTCATTACTCCTTACTTCTTTACAATTGTGACTTTCATCCGCCACAACAAATACTTAACAGTTTAATTAACTAAACATTTTAATTAACTATTCTACAAGCCTATGCTTGGTCTTCTCTTTAATCTTCATGCTTATTATGAATAGCACTTCTCCAGGATGCCTATCAAATCAGGATCGTTTAGTTCATCTTACAAGTATCGCTGAAAATATTTTTATTTTAAGCAAGTGTGAGCATTCAATTGCCCAGCAAGTCATAGCAGTTAAATAACAACAATATCAAGAATCACATTCTTTTAAATACTTCGATAACTGAACAAGAGTTATGAAGCAGCTATATCAAGAATCACAATATCAAGAATCACATTCTTTCTCAAGTACAACATTTGAGTAAGCATTGCTTCCTGCTTACTATTTACGCTATACTGCTCTTCAAAATCCCTATATATCACATAAGGATAACACATGAATTAGCCATATACTTGACCTACACATTGGTTTAACTTAACTTTAGCTTCTTATGATTCGCGTTTATAACTTAAGTTTACGCAACCAATCTTTCCTTATCGTCTTTCGACGCTACGACATACGGAAATGTCTTAATTCTTATTATCATATTTTACAATAAATTCACATTACCTTTTCCTTCGTTCTAACTTAACTTGCTCGAATCATTAAAACGGTAATGTTCGTTAAGTTAATCATCATTCATTACGGCTTTTCTGACCAATAAATGTCATACCACATGATCATTCTTTAACACCCAAGTCGTACAATCTTTTGTATGCCAAGAGCCAACATGCAATGTTAATGCTATGCGTTCATAGCTTTTAAGCATTTTACATTACCTCCATTTCACATCTTACAACGTCCGGTTTATTTAACGCGGAACATTATTCAAGTTATTATCATTAACTCAGCTCTTCGACATTGACACGTCATTCATTAGTCTTCATTATCTTACGTTAAAATCATACACGTGTATGCTAAAGCACGTTTATCTTACGCGTACACTAAATCTTCGTCGGTTTAAGTGTTTTAACGCTTACGTTGCTCGTCTTTTAAACTTTCATTCAACTTTTACTTGAGGTTTAAATCACTTCTTTAAGTGTTACATTACGTGAACTATAGGTTCATAATCATTCCGTATTCTTTCCCCAAGATATGAGCAGTTAAAAACTCATTTTTGAGCATTGTCTTGCACCGACGCTGCGGCACCGGTAGACTCCCCCTCCATACAGGCGCTGCGGTGCCTCCTTGCTAGGCTTGGGCAGGCGTTGCAGCGCCGCCCCTGTTCCATTGAAAAATTTTGCAGTTTTTCTTCTATGGTTCAGACGCTACTTTGCGATCTCGTAACTTCTTCGTTATAACTCGGAACGAATTCGTTCCAAAACCATTTCTTGCTTTCATTACGTACTACAACTTCACCGGACATAATATTTTTTTGAATCCGTTCACAAGTCTTTTCATAGACTTAAATTTCGTCGTTCGTTAATTTTACGTTATTAACGTTCTTCGTTCATTCGTTCATCCGTAATTCGTTCATTCAATTTCCGAATACGTTCGTTCTTAAGCCTACGACTCACATTTTCAATGTTCTCTAACATTCTTATGAATTATTTAGGTTCATTCTCCACCATTACAATTCCTTCAGGAAATCATAACGAATCAACTATGAACGTTCTTTACTAAAATTTTCGCCATAACTTCGCTATACGATAATTTTAATCCGTTCTAAATGAACATTTCTTACATCTTACCAATTCTAGCATTTTCTAACCAAACATATATCAACAAATATATATATATGATAGTTTTAAACTTGTCCATCAATAAGAAACAAATTAGGATAGTTTTCAATTTGTCTATCAACAACTCGTTCTTCGTGTTCTTCATTCGTTCTTAATCGATATTTTGATTACGATTTCACTTGCCATGCATTAATTAACGTTATAAATTCGTTAATTCTTCTTTGTTCCATTGGATCGTTCATAAGATTCATTTGAATCATTCATTAACAAAGCAAATCAAAAGTTCATATGAAAAGCTTTTTAAAAGAAATTGATGAACTTCCTTCAAATTCTTTTTACTTGCATATTCTTATGGTTAAACCATATTAATATCATTCTTTCTCATCTTATACTTCCATTTCTATTAAGCTATATGATTTTTAACATATGAAACCTAAAGAATAGACGGATTAAAACTAGGTTTTGATATTATCTTTCTTCTTTAATCTTCTTCCTCTTGACAAAGCTTGCAAAATTAGCTAGCTTTTCTTCCTTCTCCTCCTTTGATTTTCGAAATTCCTCTTTCTCAATATATTTGCCTATGCTCTTCAAAGTGTTGGTGAAATAAACCAATTGCCTTATATAAATTTCAAGGCTTAGGGGAAAATGGTCTTTAAATCAACTTTGATTTTCTTACAAATTGGTCACTTAACTTTTGGTCTTATATAGTCAAAACCTTTAAATTTGCAAGACTTACAAACCACCCCCTACTTTCACTATTCATGCCTCACATTCATAATATCAACCAAGCTTCTCAAGGAAGCTTGGTTACCCTTATGGGTTGCCCCACCCGTTTGCCCCCACCTAGTGATCCATGGTTCGACCCATCTTTAACGGATCTTGGTTTGGGCTTGGATCAAATTCATTTTGAGTTATTCTTTGGGCTTGATTTAACCAACCTTTGGGCCTCCTAACATTTCCTATTGGGCTTCACAAAATCAAAGCCCAATAGCTACGTAGTCAACTTTGACTTTTGTATTTATTCCGTATAATTTTTCGTATTATACGCATATTCTTCTCATATAATAATAATTCTTATTGCACTTGATCATTTCTTTTCTTCCAAATTCAGTTTCCCTAACATCTTAGGGTCAAGTCCACAGTCGAAAAACTGTGTTTCTCGGTTGCCAAATTTTATTGGACATTCCGTCTTTCCTCATCATTCTAACGTTAGCGCGTACTTCGAAAATTCAAAAAACTGAAACATATTTCAGTTAATAGTGATGTTTTCCCAAAACATAACTAAACGATCGAAAAGTATACAACAATATTTTTTGTCGTTTTTATTTCGTCCGATTTCTGTACGTTTTTCGAGAAACTTTTATCGACTAATGACTTTTCACGACATATTACTGGCAAATCTTGAAACGGAATGTCGTTAGGACATACCAATCTCTCTAAAAGACTTAAGTTATTCAAACCCTAAAACCCTAAGTTTCATCGAAAAAGCCTATTTCGTCTTTTTCTTGGAAAATTTTATTTTCTCAAAAAAAATTTATTTTCGTCTTCAAAATTCTTACGCATCTAGCACATAGCCATAATCCTATCGTTTTATAATCATCCTAAGTTATAGAACGACTAATAAACACATAGCACAGAATATTATTAATAAAAAACTATTTTAATAAATAATAATTCTTTAAACTTATAACTATCCGATTTTTTGGGTTGTCACAAGCGTCATGACTGGCCATGGTGCCGTGACAACTGACTAACGCAGCTTCAAAAATGTCCAAATACTGGAGCAGATACATGAACACGCCTTGTGTAATCTTTTATACTTCTAGTGTGCTATTGTTCAAGGATAAACACAACTACACAAGTAAGATTTATTTTATTATATTTTTGTTTTTTTCTATTTTTTTTATTTTTTATACAAGTAACACGAGTAAGCTGCCTGTCTAGGAATTTGGATATAGACATCTAGTGCGAAAGAGGAAAAACTAGCCCTTTCTTCAACCAAGAAGCAACAATATTTCTTCATTATTAATACAAGCTTCTACTTTCTTCCAATTGCACCTAAAGAATTGGAGAGTTCAATTTCAGAATTCAGACGAGAAAAATATCCATGCCCTTAACAGAGTATAAAATGTCAAACGTATACTAGAACCTATCTAGAAGAGTCCATGTAACATAGTGGCATGCGACCTCCTTTCAATCTAGGTACTTTTAGAAGTTATGCATGAAGCTGTTGCCAGGTCTACTAAACAGATTATTGACATCAAGAAACACAAAAAATACTAATAATTGATTCCAGAATCTAAAATGACAAATGCACTAGGACTTCACTGTCAAGGAAAAATCAAATATTCGATGAGTTATTTGGACCTGTGATTGACAATATCTAGAAACAAGTATTTGGGAAAGGTAAGAAATTGTTTCAAGGTCTATCACAAGCCAGTAGTTCTAGATTCCACATGCTAAATTACATGTAATGGATTACATTTCCACTTTTAAATCAATATGTTTAATCATAACATGCAAAACAAGATCTGTGTTAGATATTATATTATTATTTTTTTACTCATTTATCCACTAGATATATGTTTAGACATCCATCAATGCAGCCTCAGAAGCTATGTTTCAATTACAGATTAATCATAATCCACTGGTATGAGGCACTACACCAAGGAATCAACCCAAAAAAAAACTTTGTTATAAATTTGAAATTTCCCTTTTCTTATCGGGCTTGGGACTAGCTGGAATAAAAAATATTTATCCATTTATTTTGAATAGAGGAGAAACCTGGTTAAATAAGTTATATTCCCCATATATAGATGCGAATCTAAAACATATGACTTGATACTTTGTGTGAACAACAGTTAGTTAGATCACTAAATATTTCTATTTTAACGAATCAATTCAGATTGAGAACTTCTGAATCCACTCAGTGGCCAGTTCCAAGAGATCCAACCTTTTCTTTAACCATCTAGATTCTAGACTAAACTTCTATAAGTTGGACACATAGATTTGGCTGTTAAGATTTTAAAGCCAATTAAAGTAAGTACTTGGACCACATATGGAACAAGAAAGATATATTTGCATCTGCATGCATATAAGAGAAGACAGTGGTAATATGAACACAGCAGCCAAGCCAAAAGAATGAAAGCACAATTCAGTGGAACAAGGAAGACAGTTGCATCTGCATGCATATAGCTAAGAAAACATTGCTAATATGTATACATGAAGCAGAATTCAATACATCTTTTATTACTGGTTGACAATGTTTTTAATTAAAGTTTTTCAATAGTTTAAGCCTACAATTTGGTTCCCATAAGCCTGTAAAGAGTAGTCCCTTTTCCTAACTGAGAACTGAGAACAAGTCCCAAAGAAGAACTGGAAACGGATAGAAGTTTTGGATGCAAGTATCTGATACTCACCCCAGACACACTAATCAAGTCCTTGGATGATATTGAAGATCCAAATAAGCGAGCAGCTCCCTATAAAAATTGATAAAACAATATCCAATTTATTCAGATGAAAAGGTTTTACCAATCACAACTAATATTAAGCTCCATTGTTAAAGATTGACATGTATTTTAGAAGAAAATGCATACATGTGTAATTAAGTGTATGTATACTAGGAACGAATCCTATCTTCAAGGGGGAAAAACAGCTAAAAATGGCCAAAAGTCTGCAGTGTAAGGAGTACTGATGTAACCACGTGGTAACACCATATAAAACAGATATGTAGTAACATTCACACATGTACATAAGTTTCGTTGCATTCCCAAAATTCTCAGCAATTCTTATATACAACAAGTCATGAAATTTTATTACACGGGAATATAAAATTTTCCCGAAGACCAAAATTTAGTACATGATTAGAATGATTAAATAAATTTTTAAATTTAATGGGGTCAACAAACATTTTCTAACAGCCCATCCATTCAATCATTTTATGATCAGCTCAAATGATGAGGACAGAAATAATCTTTTATTGAATTATTTATAATTTATGATTTTTAATATGCTAGCAATTAATGTAATTAGGATTTCTATTTAATATTTGGGGATTATGGTAGCCTAGGCATTTTACTTGAGAAATTTTATTTCAAGTCATTAGGGTAGTTAAGTCTTATAAGTCTAGATTAGGGTTTATCTTTTAAATTCAATGTGTTACAATACCCACAAGTTGAACAAATTATTGATTTGTAAAATTTGAGTGAGTTATTGCAACAATCGAGAAATTGTGCTTAGTTTGTAAATAAGTTTTATTTAATATTATTGAATAAAATGAGATTTTATGAATGCTATTCTATGTTATGTGTTTAAAGGTTGATTATATGACCTAGAATGTGTTTACGTGTTAGGCTTTTGCGTTTTTTTCGATTTTTCGAAGAACGCGCTAACATTAATATAATGAGAAAAGACGAAATATCTAATAAAATTCAGAAACGAAAAACTGCCTTTTTCGGCTTGTCGAAGTCAACGAAAGCCAAATAAAGTCGAGATTTATTTTCAAGCTTTTGGGCTTCGAATTTGAGAATCCCAATAGGAAATGTTAGGAGGCCCAAAAATGAATTTATTCAAGGCCCAAATGAAAGTTAATGTAAGCCCAAATAATGGCCCAAATAATGGCCCAAACTAAATTTGAACCAAGCCCAAACCAAGATATGGGTCAACCATGCGTCAATGAGTGGGTAAAATGGGTTTGGGAAACCCATGTGGGGCACCAACGGGGGGTGATAGCCGGCCACACCAAGCTTCTCAAGGAAGCTTGGCCAAATATCTTCCACTTGCAAGTTTTCATTAAATGCAATTTTGCCCCAAAAGTCTTGGTAATGATTTTAACTCAACCATGGTTAATTGTTAGATGGTTAATGAGTGGATGATTTGTAAGATGAGAAAACTTGAGGTAAGTTAAGTGACCAACTAGTATGCAAGAGCAAAGTTGCTCTAATGACCAAAGACCTTGCAAGTTCTATATATAGCAAGATCATTTCTCTTCATTTCTTCACCAATTCACCAACACTTGAGAGAAGAAACTATATAATTTGAGAGAGAAGGGAGAGAATTGGGATTAGCAAGGAAGGAAGAGCTAACTTATTAATCCATTTCATCAAGCCAAGTTAATCAAAAGGTAAGAACGAAGAACCCTAATTTACACTGCTTTTATGCTTTGTAGAATGATAATGAAGTGCTTTGTTAGGGTTGTTGGATGATTCATGAATCATGAGTTCCGGAGAAATAAGAAATAATTAGTGGACTTAAATCACTAATATATGCATGCCAAGTGAAATCGTAATCAAAATAACGATCTAAACGAAGAACGTATGAAAACATATAGATTGTTGTTGATGAACAAGTTTAAAATCATCATTCGTAAGTTAGTTATAATATCCGAGAATAAGATATTAGACATGTATAAGTTGTGGAAATGTTCCAATTGGAACAAAGTAAAAATATGCTATAACGAAGTCATGCCGAAAATTTCAGTAAAAGACATTAAAATTGAAATCCTAGTTTGGTTTGATTTCCGAACGAATTTATAATGCTAGTTAATGATTCCGAATGATTAAGGTTTCATGGGAATGATGTAAACATATAAAATATGAGCCATTGGCTCAAGAACGAACTCAATCCGAATACGGATGAGTAAGTCGTGATGTTTAGAAAGTTCGACGTTAAAACGTCTTTCGGTTAAAAATGGCTTTTGAGCCGATTTCTAGACAAGTTAGAGAATTGTGAAAAATTTTCTGTCAGGAGGGATTTGAAGAATTTGTTACAAGGAAGAAAATGACTCAAGAACGGACTCATTCCGATATCGGGTGATGAAGTTATGGAGCGGTGCAGTAGAGGTGACGAGTCGAAGGTTTTCCGGACTCGAGGCCTTTAGGCTTTAAGTGCAGCACCGGGGCGCTAGGCCCCCGGTGATGAAAAGTCAGCTTTGATGTAGTAAATTGGACATAACTCTTTCATCCAAATTTCAATTGAGGTGATTCAAGATGATTCGAAAAGCTAAGAAGTAGACCTACAACTTTCATTCTTTAGGAATTGAGAGATAAGATCGGGATCAAGGTCTAAAATAAGCATTTTTAAGACTGCTATGTAATACAAGGCAAACCGGGGTGGTTTTTTCAAAAAGTCGTGGCACCAAGCCATGTTTGACAAGTATTTCTGAGTTTTAATTATTGGACTTTGGAAATATGGCCTAGAGGAATGTAAACCAAGGAATGGTAGATGAATTAGACGTGTTAATTGTACGCAATGGCATGTCGACTAGGCGCTCGAATTAGACAAGTCGGGTATTCGACGAAACACCGAGTTAAATAATAATAAACGTAAATAGTGTTCAAATTCTTATAAAACGGACATTATAAAACATGAAATAGGGTTACTGTAAACCATGAGTGACATTTATACGTGTCTAATTGGTATGTCAATGTGCACTAAATGTGTAGGACTTACAAAGGGAGATTAACGTCAAAAGTTAAAGACCGTTAAGGCAAGTTTTCTAACTTCATCTGATTTTATTCATACGAAGTCTTAGGATGTTTTTAAGATCAAATGTACACAATGCTTATTAAAATGTAACTTCATCTGATTTGTTTCGGCTAGACGAATATTAAAATGTTTTATTGATTTATTAATAAATCTTTCAAAATGTTATTGATGATATGTTAAGCTATCCAAATCCAATTACTTTGGAATGGATTCAAAGGTAAACCTGAGGAAGAATAGACAAATGTTTTTAATCAAGTTTTCAACTGACACGCAAGGTGTCAAAATTTAAACGCATAGTCGTTTAACGGATGAGTGTTGTACAACATAGAGTATTATAGGTTGATAACCTAGACGTGCTCATAAGTAAAGACGGATTTACAATTTTAATGCCGAAAATTCCTTTTTAAAGAAAGTAAAGAGAAGTTCTTGGTTCTTTGACCAACTCAGAATAAATGACCGATATGTCGTTTCGAAAAGTTTTAAAAGAAAAGAAAAGTGTTATTTTGTTATTCATAATACTTCACAACTATTTGTTCAGTTGTATTCTTGACTTTTTTGTTGTTATATTCTTGATTTTGTTGTTATTAAATAGTTAAATTTGTTGGGTAATTAAATGCTCATACCTTACTTGAATTATATGATTTCAACTAAAGCCGAACGGATTGAAGGATCCGGTAAGAACAAGGGGAAAGCTAAGATGGATAAATAGAAGACCCTTGAAATAGTATACTATTATTGTGTAATAAATACTATTGTGACAATATGAAGATGTAATAGTTATAGAAACCTGGGAGAATGAACAGAGATGATGTAATAATATAGTAATTACATTCATGTCAATGAGATATATGGTAAAATATGTGTATGTTGTAGTACCGTGTAGCACCTTATCCAGGGTTTAAAGGTACCCCGATTTGGGGGTGTCACAGTTATATTATCTATCTTTTGTCTGTGATCGCAAGTAATCTCTGCAAATTAAACCTAAAAACATCTAGTGGGGAGGCCAGATTCTCGAGAGGATGGGCAAAAATCTATCTATTCTATTAGTTTTACATCTTTCAATTTGTTAGAATCATCAAATACAATCTACTTTTTTATATATTAAACCAACTAAGAATAAATTATTGAAATTTAATACAAATTAAGTTGAAACTTCCTCTAACCTGCAAGTATGTTATTGCGCGACGAAGATCCCCTTGAGAGATAGAACTTAAGGTTGAAAGAGCCTACAACAAGTTGTGCAGATATCATCAATAATTAAAATCAGAACTGAATACTAGAAAGCACTTCACTCAAAAGCAACAGCTTTAGAAACAAGCATCGAGGTATTGGATCCGCACCTCTGAATCCAAATTAAGGCCTTCCTCTTTGCAAATGTGTATAATACGATTGTTCATTAATTCATCAGTAAGCGGCTTGAACCTGAACTTTGCACATCTCGAAGCAAGCGGCTCTATGATCCTATATAGAACAGCACAAGTGGCTTATAAAATCCCCAAAGATTAACAATGAAATCATCTAGAAATTCCTGTAACAAAAGGAAACCACTTCCATGGAATGTTTGATATGATATTTCATTCAAATTTATCATGGGACGTATGCCTTTCCCAAATCAGATTATGCTGTCAAATGGAAAAAATTATAAATGAAACAGAGAAAAGAAAGGAATGAGATTCAAATGGCTTTCACACAAATATACTTGAATGTGACTGATATAAGAAATAATTTCATCTAAGAGGAAGAGTAAAACAAAAAGAAGAGAGAAGACAATGGTAGAATAATGTATTATATTCATTCTCAATTCAGCTATTGGGGATTTCTTGATCTTTCTCTTTTCTTATCAAAACGAAAGATATTCAAACAATATAATGAATTTGATCTTATCAGCACTTCCAATACAAGTCCAAAACCTAAATAGCTTCATATTCTATAAAATTTAGTCCGGGTTTTTTGAAAGGCTTATTTGATAGGGATCGATCCGTGAGACGTCGTTGTCGTGGATGATTCGCTAATGAGTGAAAGGAGATTCGCTAGCTTACCTACCCAGCAAACCAAATGACTCCATATTCTTAATAGAAAGGAGTTTGAGAGGGGTGTGTTGGAGGAGAAGGTTGTGTATGTGGTGGTAGCTAGAGGTGAGAGATACTCCTGAAGAGTGTTATTACAGAGATTCCTACTGATGTTAGGCAAATTCTACATGAGTTTTGTCAATGTTATGCCTAGTGAGTTGTGCGATAGGTTACCACCTCTTAGGGACATCCAACATGCCATTAACTTTGTTCTGGGGTCTTTTTTACCTAACCTGCCACATAATAGGCCACATTATAAGATGCATCCCACAGAACAAACTGACATGAGATGGCAGGTAAGCGAGTTGTTGAGGAGGGGCTTTATTAGAGAAAGTCTTAGCCCTTGGAAGCCTTATTCACCCCAAGGTTGATGGGAGTTTGAGGATGTGTTGTGATAGCTGAGCCAAAAATAAGATCACCGTTCTATATAGGTTTCTCATAGTTAGGCTTGATTACATGATAGATATGATGATTGGGACTCGTGTTTTCACCAAAATATACTTGTGGAGTGGATACCACCAAATCTGCATAGGTTTCTCATAGTTAGGCTTGATTACATGACAGATATGATGATTGGGGCTCGTGTTTTCATCAAACTGCATCCGAGAGGGAGATGAATGGAAGACTGCCTTTAAGACAGGGGACGAACTCTATGAATGGTTAGTCTTACCTTTTGGCTTAACCAATGCACCCAGTACATTTATGAGTTATGAATTCGATGCTACATCCTTTCATAGGCAAGTTTGTAGAGGTCTATTACACTAAAATGGCACATTTTATTACTTGTACCAAAATTGATAATGCCTCGCATATTGCAATGATTTTCTTTAGAGAGGTAATGAGATTGTGTGGGTTACCGTTAACTATAGTTTCTGATAGAGATTCGAAATTTATGAGTTATTTTTGAAAAAATCTTTGAAAGAAACTTGACACCACGCTTAAGTTTTTCCCTGCTTATCATCCATAGACCGATGGTCAGACTGAGGTTGTTAATAGAAGTCTAGGTGATTTGATACATTGTCTTATAGGTGATCATGTGCCTACATGGGATAAGGTTCTACCTATGGCTGAATTTGCATATAATAGCTCAGTTAATCGTTCGACTGGAGTGAGTCCTTTTCAAGTTTGCACTGGTTATCAGCCTAAGAAACCCGTTAATCTAGCTCCTCTTCCCACTGCATGGAAGGCTAGTGAGTCTTCAGAGCCTTTTGTGTATTGCATTCATGATTTGCATACTGAGATAAGAAAGAAAATTAATTTGAACAATGAAAATTATAAGTCTGTTGCAAATGTTCATCGCATGTATCAAGAGTTTAACGAGAATGATCGAGTGATGCTGCGACACCGAGCTAAGAGATTACCTCCTGGCACATGGAAGAAAGTGCATGCTAAGAGGATGGGTCCGAAAGAAGGTTAGAGCTATTGCATACTAGTTGGATCTTCCAAGTGATATGGGTGTTGGTCTTCTATTCAATGTGGAAGACCTTACTCCTTATCATAGGCTTTCTAATGATTTTGACCCCTTTTCCACTTCTTCTCCTACTTCGCCTACACTTGCTAACCTTGAGGAGCCTATATTTGTTCCACCTGCACATCCTATTGTTCTTGCACAGCGGACAACAAAGGTTATTGAGGATATTTTTGATGAGGGTTGTGTTGACCATTCAGGGGTGGTTACCATCAGTTTTTGGTAAAGTGGCACAACAGGCCTCCGAATGATTGTACATGGATTGGTGCTGAAGAGTTCCGTCAGCTTGATCCAGACCTATTGAAGAGATATAAAGCTTTCGCTTCGTCAGAGGCTTCGTTTTCGCAGCCTGAGAGAATTGATCCAATCCGTAAAACGTCGTCGTCGTGGATGAGTCGCAATTTAGTTATTTATTTATCAGTTGTCTATTTATTTAGTTTATTGAACTTCTTATTTAAGTATTTGGTTATTTATTTAGAGGCTTAACTGTTACTAGGCTTAAGGTTATTAGAGTTTATTTTCTTATAATTATGCTTCTAAGTCATGTATGCCTTTTTACGCTTTGATATTAAAATTATGGCTGAATGACACTTTTAACCCTCCAACTTACCGCCCACTTTCAAAGTCATACATTTTTCGTCAATTGGGTCCTTAAAGTGGCATTTTGTGAAAAAAATTCTAAATTTTTTTCCTAAAAAAATAATTATTATTTTTAAAACTTTTTACTTTATTTTTTAAAAAAAATGATATCAATTTTTTTATTTATCTTTTACTGTTTTTTGTATTTTAATTTCTATTTTTTAGTTTTTGATAAAGATATTAACTTTTTTTTAAAATAAAGCTTTACATAAAAAATAAAAAAATCTACTTTTTTTTAAATAAAATTTTATTTTTTTTATTTTTTTTATTGAATCTATATTATATGAAAATTTACTCATTTTTTAAAAAATAAAAGTTTCTAATATTTTTACTAAAAATAATTATTATTTTTATAACTTTTTAAAATAATATTTTATTTTCAAATTATTTAAAATAGATATTTTATTTTAAAATATTAAATATAATTATTATTTTCAAATCAAATTATTTAATTCAAGCATTAAAAAATTATTATTTAAAATTAATTTAAAATAATATTTTATTTTAAATAATGAAAATAATTATTATTTTAAAATATTAAAATAGATATTATTAAATATTAAAATAAATTTTATTTAAGCATTAAAAAATTATTATTTTCAAATTATTTAAAAATAGTATTTTCTTTTAAAATATTAAAAATAATATTTATTTTAAAATTATTAAATAATATTTTCTTTTAAAATATTAAATATAATTATTATTTTAAAAAAAATTATACATAAATATAATTATTATTTTAAAAGTTCTATTAAAATATTAAAAATTATTTAAAAAATTTGAAAGTGGGTGATAACTTAGAGGGTCAAAAGTGTCATTCAGCCTTAAAATTATTCTAATTATTGATTGCGATCAATACCTTTTTCTCCCTCCTACTGGGAACCCTAGGAGTAGCGGTTCTCCTGCAGTTGAATCACCCTAGTTCTCTTAATTTTCTTTGTTGATTTACCAATTCCAATTAATTATCTATTCAACAATTTACAAGTTCATTAAATCGAGTCCATGATATAAGTAAAATTGGCAACCACAACAACAGGTAAATACCGTCTTATAAATAAATACATTTATATTTGCTCATCAATTCTCTCTTCCACAGGACAGATCAATATCAAAGTTGCGATATAAAAACATATACATGGATCTGAAGTTGCCTATAGATTTTCAAAGTACTTTACTTTTTCAAATAAAAAAAATCAACTGGGCTAATTTTTATAATAAACCTAATTTATAGCAAATCAAGTACTTGAATTAATGATGAAAGCCCAAGTGAAGATAATTATACATATGTTAGGTCATGCATGCCATATGCATTCGAAGAGATGCATTACTACCCAATATGAAGCTTGAAGATTTCTTTTCTAAGTTTAAACAAAAATTAAGAAAATGCTTACTACAATTACATCTAAAGTTTATGAGGCTGATGCTTTAAGGAGAAGTCAGTATCTAACAGCAGATGCTCAATTATCACCAAATTTCCAGTAAAATGATAACGCGTGATCACTGCATAATGTATTTCTTTTTAAATAATGTATATAATAAGCTTCCAGAGAAACCGACATACACCTAGGTTTCAAACTGTACTCATGCCAACCCCCATCCCAAAAAGAAAAATAAAACTTAGTAAAGAAAGAATTACATAATTTTCATTGTCTGGGTATATTAAACGGAATTATTTAAGAACTTGGAAATTAAGAAAGGTATAAGATAAAGAACCTGCTGATGTAATTGCAAATGAAAAAGAATCTTGTTACTTTGGAGTAAGTTTCCATTGTACGTCGCAAGGCATTCTGAAAGTAAGAAGTGATATTTCATTTATTTTTACAGCAATCATAAATCAGTGAACAAAAATAAATAATTGACTTGCCTGGGCATCTTCAGTCATTGAATCTGCCTCATCAAGGATGATGATCTTGTAAGGTGGGCAAGGATAACCCCTGAATTACAGAAGAAAAGGCATCAAAATGACCAGGAAAAGGTTTATCAATTGAAATGAGGCCACTAGCTAAATATGTGACTTCTAAGATAGACATACCCTTGACGACCAGAACCTACAGCAACAGCAGCGAAATTTTTAATTTTTGTGCGAACTACATTGATCCCACGGTCATCACTGGCATTGAGCTCCAGCACCCTGGACTTGTAGAGTTCAGGTCTGTCAAAGAAATTGGTTCCTTCAGACAAAGCAAAGCCTCAATTCATGCCAAACATCTTTTAAAGGAAATGAAAATATCTATTATACTGGGAAAGTCAACAAATCTAAGGTGAGCAAGCCACCATAAGTTTGACAATATCCTTGAGTGCCAAAAAAAATTCAATGCCTTCCTCCAAACTAAGAACAATACAAGAACACCACTAAGGTGTACCCCTGTGTAAGTAACCAAAAAACTAGGACTTGATTGTCTCAATTGGTTACAAGACACATTGCTAAATATGGGTTAAAAGAAGGGAAACATAAGCCCCCAAGAAAAAACAAGTACAATCACCAAAAGTGTAAAATGTAGAGCAACATTAAAGTCAGCTGTCAGTGTAAGAAAGTTGTAAGATAGATTTCCAAATGTGACGTTATCAGTTTACCAAACAAAACCGGAGTAGATGAAGAGTCTTAGCCACCATGCTAAAATATAGGTTCTCCTTGTTGACTAGTCCATTGTTCTGAAGCAAATATCACGCAGTTCTAGGATCTTATTTTTCTTTTGTATATAAACTGTCCAACGATTAATGATGTTTTGCCTATTGGGAAAAAGAAATTAAAATATGCAGCAATTATATTTAAATGTTTTCTTCATTAATTTTTTCAGTTGTAGGTCTCCAAAGGATTCAAATAGGAACAGCTATTTAATTATTGTGACTATGGTCTTGGGAATTCACATACAAATAAATTACAGAGGTGTGTGACCCCAACTAGTATATATATGAAAATTACTAATTTACTTACCTTCGAGCCAGCATAATCCAGTTGAGTGTCACAACTTATCATCGACTTGATGTTTGTGCTATTGGAGCCATATTTACAGAACACAAACATTTTACGTATGTAATTGCTTCTTTTTCCAATTTCTTTCTCCCCTTGCCATCACCTTGACACCTTAGCTAATAATCAAAAGTTGGTAGTAGTATAGTACTCCCACTGATCTTGATTTGCAAATTAGTGAATCTCATTGTGTTATCACATGCCTTGTTGTGCTTTTCAAACTAAAAAACTTCATTGCTAGAATCCCCCCCCCCCTTCAAGTGAATTTGTCCTTTCTAACCAAACCAACACTATTAAACTCTAAGGCATTTATCTCGTAAACAACCAAAAACTTAAAACTGTAAAATTCGAACTTAATGGTAAATCTTTCCCGCTACAATGCATTTACTTTGCCAATAAAGCAAATTCATGCACGAAGGTCAGATAGATCATCTAACTATCTCACACTACATTATGATCTTCATTTAGGATTTTTTGCACCAATACTTCCATTCAGGAAGGGGCTCCAAACTGCAACCAAAAAAACGACTAGGGATATACCTAAAATCAAGATCTTCATTTAGTATATATACCTAAAATCAAGATCTTCATTTAGTATATATACCAAAAAACAAAGATTTGATACATAATTTGTTTCTGGTAGAGAGTAGAGTGCTTACCCTCTATAAAATGCATGCCATAATCAAGATCAACCAAAGATATTGGTGACAAGTAAGAATTTATATTAAATCAACCTGAGCATTTATACATATATAACCACACTCAAATAAATGAAAAAACCAAAGTACCCGTAAAGCTGATGTGCAATCGCAAGAGCAGTGGTGGTTTTCCCCGTGCCCGGTGGTCCATAAAATAGCATGTGTGGACACTACATAAGACATCAAATCCAGAATCAGAACAATCCCAAATAAGACTACATACAGGTATGCATACTGCCAGAGCTGATTTACTGCTTACACTACCGAAAACAAAACATCAAATTATCACATTAATCCCAATCATAAGTACAAGAAAATTTGAAGCATCAAAAACAGCTCATACAAGAGCCATATAATAACCCCTAAAAATAATAATCAGCTAATAATCAGAAGTAAAATAATTACATTAGTGGTCTCAAGTGTGTTTGTCAGGACTCGAACGACCTCGTCTTGGTGAGCTACGTCCTTCACTTGCTTTGGTCGACTGATAATCAATCAATTAATTGCACAAATTACATTTGTTTACATAAATAAACTGTGACATAATGAATATATATTATATATACAGACATATATAGAAATCAAAATGAAATAGTATATAAAGAAATTACTATTTTTCGACCCATGGCTGAGAACTCTGTAACAATGGCGCCATCTCTTTATCTCCCCTCTCCTCTCCTCTTTTCGGCTGAGAACTATGTAACAATGTCCATGCAGATATAATTGCATGTTTAAATTGTAAATAGTTGGCATGGAAACTAATAAATGAACATCAAAAAATCGGACAACAGCTAGATTTAGTCAAGATTCACATCCATATATAGCAGATTATTCGATTAATAAGAGAATTCAACGAAAGAAATGAATATACTACTATACCCAACAGAGCAGAAATACCCATTACCAAGAACCATGAGGAAAAGTTTCAATTCCAAATAGATCAGCAATATAAAATCCTTAAAACTAAAAACATAAATTTTAATTAGATTCAAGCAAGTAATCCATAACCTCACAGCAAACCATCAGTTCAAAAAACAAAATCAAACAAAAGTAACCCAATAAAAATCATAATAATTAACAACCACAAATGCACATTAAAATCAAATTTTACCGTACCAGAATAACCCAAAAAAGACTAAGCGTGACTGAACACAGATGACAACCCGTAGACACAACCAAAAAAGTCCAACAAAACAAAACCTAATCTTAGAAGATATTCACAATCACTAATATCAGAAACCCACACAGCAAAAAAGAGCTAAATCAATGTAGACACTGTATCTACTATATAAATGCAGTTTAAGAAAGAAACAGAGTAAGTAACTCATTTGGTTAGGGTTTGGTACCTGGCAGCAATCGTAGGAGTAGCAGGAGATGGCCACGGAGGGAGTGAGAAGTGGACGGACACAGAGGGAGGAAGAGAAGCACAAGTGCGACAATAAATCGGCAGACCTTAAAAAGTAGAAATCGAAAGAGGGAGAAATCGAGGGAGGGAGAACTAAAACAAGAGAGGGGAATTGGAGACCCAAAACAAAAATGGGCAAAAGAGAAATTGGAGACCGAACGAAATAGGGAAATTAGGAGGTCCATTTCTATTGCCTCCCCGCAAATAAGTTTGAAAGTAAAAACATTTGTAACAACATGCTAATAACTATAATTTTGTAAAATAATATATATATATATATATATATTATAATTAATAAATATAAGTTATTAATATGTTGTCCGTCGTTATATATTGTTATTCGTTATATGTTGTCCCGTTGCGCTAAAAAGTTAAGATACGGTTCTCTGATATTAGCGACCGGACCAACGGTGCTCGTATATAGTCCGTTTTCTGTGCATACTCCTTTATTTAACTACTTTGCTCAGTGCTCACCCCATTTAGCGACGACTCGTGTGACGGTTTAGTTCGTCGATATAAAGACAGTATAAACGATTTATATGTTATTGTGACGGTTCGATGATGCGTCGCTAAAAGCTAAGACGCGTTTCTCTAATAATACACTAACACTACTGACCGAATCGTTGTCTGATACCTCGCTTAAAATTGGTGACACGGTTGTTAAATAAATATCGCATTTCGGATATTCACATCGTGAAATATATTTACTGTCCGGATTTTACGGATACGAATACGCATATTCGTTATCGTAATCCGTTTGTATTGTCGTTAACTTTAAAACCGAAGTGATATATCTGGGGGGGTCGAACGCCAATAATTATTGTTTTTTTTAATATGGATGCGGACGAAAACGAATGTTTCGATCATCATTTACAGCCTTAGAGAGAAGATAGGGAACTGTAATAAAGAGTAAGCAGTCGATCCTTCTTTATTTGCTTAAGGTTATTTTAGTCTTTTTTTTTTTTGTGTTGATATAGTTAGAGGGAATTAATGTTGGAGTGAAACTAAAAAAACTGAGACGGACTATATCCGTCTCTAAAATGATTAAAGATTATCAATTTTTGAGACGGCTATATCCGTCTCTAATTCTGTTTCTAAAATAAAGAGAGGATTGAAGACTAATATTTTGAGGGAAAATAAAATTTGAGACGGCAATTTCGGTCTCTAATCTGTTTCAAACATAAATATATTATTATTATTAATCTAAGACAATTATGGTTGGTCTCAAATCTGTTTCAAAAACGTGTTTTAAAATTTTGAAAAAATACTTAATTTTTTATACTACAAAATCTGTCTCTAATTCCGTCTCTAGAATTTGAGACGACGTTGGTGGTTTCAAAATCTGTCTCAATGTTTTCTTCCAAAACATGACAAGTCATAGCAAAATTTTGATTTCTAAGTCCATATCAAATTGCTAGAATCAGAGACAAAACTTAGTTCGTCTCTAAAAATTGGTTTTAGATGCCCAGTATTCTAGTAGTGAACGACGATAATTCTCTCCCCTCTTTCCGATTTTTATTGATATTACGTTAACTTAGCTTGCCTTGAATTATTAAAAGTATTTTTATAATTTCTTATTTTTACTATTTTTATTATTTTGTTACAATGAATTTGCTTTAAATAAATTTGTATCTCAAAAATATTACAATTTAAATATTCTACTCTCTTTTCTAAAGTATTTCCTTCATCCCATAAAAAATATTTTTAGTACAATTTTTATGCAATTTAAAATTTTAAAAATAGAAGAAAGTGTATATATAAGTCCCTAATTTCAAGAGTATAAGATTATTATCTACTTTTAAAATTTAATTTGAGATATTTCAAA